>SNQJ01S0055559.1:70556-88823 GCA_010110895.2 Picea sitchensis
TATGTTTTAAAAATTAGGATAAAATTAAAGGTTTAAATATATGCTATTAAGATTAAAGTTTAAACATTAGTTTTAAAGATTTAAAACTAAGATAATTAAATAATAATAAAAATAAAAAATATTAATAAATAAAGTAAAAAAAATAAAAAAAATAATTAAATTAAAATGTTAGAGAGTCCATGGGTTTTGAACCCAAGACCACCCACCAAGCGAAGCGCCTTAAGAAGAGCACTAACGCCAGCAAGCCCTCATGAGTTTTTACAAATAAATTGTTATACTTAAATAGATTAATGGTAATAGAGTGTATTCTGAAGTATAAACTCCGATTATCCAAGCATCGGGCTCACGAGACCATACACACAACTCATCGAGCCAAGCACCAAGTCCCTCAACTCCATTCCACCAGTCAAAGTCAAACACTAAGATTCAATGCATCGCCTCAGATTCACTACATCATACGACCACAAGTCAAGAAGCAATACATAACCACAACGCACAAGCGCTAAGTTCCAATGGTGAAAGCCACTCTACAATCCTTAAAGACTCACACCTATAGCCATTGAGACGTGCAATGCAACGCATATGTACAACGCGCCTAGGAAATATCATGAGTCAAGCATCGAAGGATAATTACTTGTAAGCGAAAATGTTAAAGGACTTAGACTCGGACAAGCGAGAAGGAGGCAGCATATGCACTAGGAGAGTAAGTAAGAGGAATTGGCGAGTATGGCACAAGGCTAGCGTAGCTGCAAGGAAAGGGAACCAATAGTTTTCTTAGGTGAAGAAATCAAGCTTAGACGCTTAATCCTAATCCTAACCCAACGAATCCCATAAAAAGAGTAATGTCTATTTACAGACAAGTAAAGAAAAAAAACTTACGCCTAACCCTGTTTCTAGTTTGAGTAGCACCAATGTGAAATGTCCTTGAACTCACCCTGACAACTTTGGTGGATGCAGGTTAAATAATAAAAGATGGTTAGGACTCAAGGGAGTCGAGGCCGAGGAGCGTCGTCGCAAGCACCGCCAACACCACCAGTGCCACCACCACCATCGCTCGAACTAGCTCTCATACTGCGCTCGTTGCAGGCCATTAATGAGACTTTAAAGGGGTGACAACCAGTAGGGACCGAAGTGGAACCCCCACCATCTAGAATGGGTAATCCAGAAGCGTTAATGGATTCAGGGGGAGGACTTCCATCCGAAGACATCACTCGAGAATTGTAGAAGATCAAACTTCTGGAGTTTGTCGGGGGTTGCGCCAGTGAACGCACTGAAGCATGGTTGGAAGGCACGACAATGTGTTTTGCCTTAAGGGACTATGCATCCAAGTCAAAGGCAAAGATCTCAATTTTTCAGTTAAGAGACAGCGCCTTGAACTGGTGGGGAAACCTAGAAAGACAACTGCATCTTACCCCAGACAGAGTATCTTGGGAACTTTTCGAGGAGAGGTTCTGAATGAAATATCGGCCAACGTACTACGAGGAACAACAGGTAGGGTCATTTCAAGCCTTAGTACAGGGAAACAAAACTGTAGAAGAATATGAGATCACATTTATGGAATTGGTCAAATATGTTTCGTATATGGATAATGACCAACGACAGGCAGAACGCTTCATCTATGGATTGCACCCTAATATAAGAGCTATGGTGCAGATGTGGAAACCGTCTTTGGTAGAGGAAGCCGTGCAAAATGTGCATTATGTGGAGGAACACATGAACTTAACTCGGGGTACAATACCGACATTTCCACATCGTCCTGGATTCGTAGGGAAGGCCTTGAGGACATTTCCCATGGGAGGGGGCTCAAGGCCACCACCATATGGTAATAGAGTTTCACCAAGGACAGTAGCCGCAGGGATTTCAATGGCAATGAGTGCAACATCTCGTTCATCACCAACGATGCAGATAGGTCCACGACCATCTCAGGGAGCAACTAGTAGAGGCAGGGGTTCCAGGGGAAGGAACTCATTTCAGAGACAGTCACATAACAGTGCACAGGTTCAATCTTGTGTTACCTATTGGGGATGCGGAGGAACCCATTACCAGTGTGACTACCCAAATTTACAATCAGGATTCATGCATAGAGAAGGAAAGGCACCGATGGGGAGAGAAAGTAGAAGCCACCAGATTTACGCAGCGGTTAATAATCGTCAGGCCAAACATCAATCCACGGTGGTGGAGTCATCAGGTATGCTAAATCATATCAATGTTAAGATTTTATTTGATTCTGGTGCTATAGATAGTTTCATTTCCCCATCTGCATTAGAAAAGAGTGGGTTGGCAGCCTATGAGCACGATGACTTTAAACAAGTTGAGATGGCTTCGAGGGAAAAGCAAACGGTAGGACCTTGTGCTGATAATTTCATAGTAGACCTGGGAGTGTGTACTACCAGGTTGAAGGTATACGTCACTACTCTCGGGGCGTATGACCTAATCATTAGAATGGATTGGTTAGCAACTCACCGAGCTTTGGTTGATTGTTTCGCAAAGAGGATGCTCTATGTAGATAACGAGGGAAGACCAGTAGAGATCCAGGGTGTACGGAGAAACGTGTCATTATGCTTTATATCAACTATGAAGGTTAAGCAATGCTTGAGGCAAGGGTGTCGACTTTATGTAGTGGAAGCAGTGAATGAAAGGAAGGGACCCTCATTAGATCAGTACTCGGTATTGTCAGAATATAAGGATGTTTTTTCTGAACGAGTTAACAGGGTTACCTCCTGAGACGGAGCTTGATTTTACTATTGAGCTAAAACCTGTTGCAGAACCAATTTCCAAGACTTAGTATCAGATGACAGCGCCATAAATTTGTGAATTGCAAATGCAGTTGAAAGAGTTACTGGACTTAGGGCTAATAAGGCTCAGTGTCTCACCTTGGGACACACTAGTAATTTTTGTAAAGAAGAAGGATGGATCCTTACGACTGTGTATAGACTACAGGGACTTGAACCGTGCTACGGTGAAAAATAGGTACCCAATGCTTGGAATAGATAACCTCTTCAATCAGATGAAAGGAGCAACGGTATTCTCAAAGATCGATTTGCGATCAGGGTATCATCAGTTAAGGATTAAGGAAGGCGATATCCCAAAAACTGCCTTTCGAACTTGGTTTGGACATTACAAGTTTGTCGTAGTACCCTTCCGATTGACCAATGTGCCAGTCGTATTCATGAGCCTCAAGAACGACATATTTCGGAAGTACTTAGATTGTTTTGTATAAGCCTTTCTAGATGACATCCTCATCTATTCCAAGAATGAAAGAGAACATGAGGAACACCTACGGGTAGTGTTGTCCTACCTTAGAGACAACAAATTGTATGGGAAGTTATCAAAGTGTTCCTTCTTCCAGAAAGAGATCCACTATTTAGGTCATATCATTTCCACCGAAGGAATCTTTGTGGACCCAGAAAAGGTAAAGGCCATTATGGAGTGGCCAGTGCCGAAAAATTCCCATGAGGTGAGAAGCTTCATTGGGCTAGCAGGTTATTATTGAAGATTTTTGGAGGGATTCTCCAAAATAGCGAAACCCGTCACCACCTTGCAGCACAAGGGGGTCAGGTATGAATGGACAGAAGAGTGTGATATTGCATTCATTGAGCTTAAGAGGTTACTAACTAGTGCGCCAATTCTACGAGTGCCGAATATGGAAAAGGAATTCACCGTCTACATGGATGCCTTGAAGCAAGGGTTGGGGGTCGTGCTAATTCAGGATGGAGGAGTGATAGCTTATGCATCAAGGAAGTTGAAGAAACACGAAGAGCTATACGTGACTCATGATTTAGATTTGGTAGTTGTAATGCTAGCTCTGAAACTTTGGAGGCACTATCTTGTGGGGAAAAACTTTGAGCTCAAAATGAACCATCAAAGTTTAAAACATCTCTTCACTCAAAGGGATCTGAATGCTAGGAAAAGGCGATGGAGTGAGTTTATGAGTGAGTACGATTTTGGTATTTCGTACATCAAGAGAAAGGAAAATGTGGTCACATGTGCCTTGAGTAGGAGACCACGCATCTTCTCCTTGGTACCCTTAAAGGTCAATCTGAGGGAACATGTGTTGACACAGCTCCAAGGAGACAATTGGTATTTAAAGGTTACCTCAAACCTCCAGAGTGGGAGGCATTTAGATCCAAAGTATGAAGGATATAGTCTGGAAGCAGACAGACTATTAAGATATCGAGGAAGGATGTACATCCCTAAGAATGGGGATATTCGAAGCATCATACTGAAGGAAGCCCATAGAGCACTTTATTTCGTGCATCTGGGTGTGAAGAAGATGTACGCAGACATGAGGAAGCTCTTCTTTTGGATAGGCATGAAGCGCGATGTAGTCCATTTCGTCGCCAAGTGCCTAGAATGTCAACAAGTGAAAGTCGACCACCATCACCCGACAAGCCTCCTACAACCACATGATGTTCCTATGTCCAAGTGGGAAGTCATTTATATGGATTTTGTTGTGGGGTTGCCGCTCACATCTCATAGACACAATTCCATTCTTGCGATAGTGGATAAGTTAACCAAGAGTGCTCATTTTATTCTAGTTAGAGACACTTACGATGTCACTAATGTGGCATGTGTGTTTGTAAGCGAGGTTATCCATTTGCATGGGATACCTAAGAAGATCATTTCAGATAGGGAATCTCGATTCACTTCTAGGTTTTAGACAAGTTTGCAGTCAGCGTTGGGGACTCAGTTGAACTTAAGCACAACTTATCATACTAAAACAAATGGGCAAACTGAGAGAGTAAATCAAGTCATGGAATACATGCTCAGGATGTATGTCATGGATAATCAAACCTAGTGGGAGAAGTACCTACCTTTGGTATATTTTTCCTACAATAACAGTTTTCATAGCTCCATCAGAATGCCACCCTACAAAGCTTTGTATGGAAGGCCATGCAGAATGTCGTTGAGTTGGGATAGACTAGAAGATCGAGTAACAGTTGGGCTAGAATTGATTCAAGAGATGGAGGAACAAGTGATTCAGATTAGGCTGAGACTAAAGGAAGCATAGGATAGGCAGAAAAGTTATGCGGATGCACACAGGACCGACTGAAGTTATGAAGTGGGAGACCAAGTTTTCATTCGTATCAGGCCTAATAAAAGTACCATACGGTTCGGGAAGGGGACAAAGTTGTCACCTTGATTTATAGGACCATTCTAAATCCAAGAGAAAATTGGACCCGTTGCCTATCGTCTCATACTGCCACCCCACTTGCATAAAACTCATAATGTATTTCATGTATCTGTTTTACGTCATTATGTTATTGATGAATCACATAAACTAAATTGGAAGGAATTGCAAGTATCGGATGTGGGAACCCTCATGGTAGAATCGTTACGCATATTGGACCATAGAGTCTGAAAGCTCGAGAATCGTCTGGTAGACCAAGTTAAGGTTCAGTGGGACAAGTATAGTCCAGGATCTGCTACTTGGGAAGACGTCGAGACACTACGATGAGACAATCCCTCACTTTTTCTGACCACCTCGAGAATATGTTTCTCGAAGGTTGGGTGTATGTAACACCACCTTTTGACTTAGACAGATAGGATTACCTGAGGCCTATATACTTTATTTTCTATTCACAGTGAAACTTTAAGATGTATGAACATTTATGAATGTTTAAATGTTAATGATTGATCCGAAATCGGATCTAGAAGCCTAACAGGGCTTGAAAAATGCTCAAAAATGAAAGTGCTCAGAATGCAACAAAACCAGTGCCATTGCGTCCGTCTCATCTTCCTGATTCCGATGGTATATTTACTTTGGCAAACGGGCTCTGTATGGAGAATATATTGCGTTCTGTCCGAGAAGCCAAACAGGTAAAAAAAGTGGATGACTGTACAGTCTGTACAATCCACGTGTCATGTTGACTGTGCAGACCGTATGGTCTGTAAAGGTGATGTGGTAGCTCCAACAGATGACACATGGAAGCCTCGGGTGACGACACATGGAAGAACGTGGTAGGTTGATTGTCATACGGATGGACCAATGCAGAGGTGACACGTGTCACCACTGGAAGGGTGACACGTGGCACAGATGACGTCAGCATCTGATGTGGAAGGGATGACGGGTGGAAGTATGGTCGACAAGTGGCAAGCATGTGGTGTAATAAGCATTTGACACGTGGTGTATTGTGGTTGGATGTTGAGGTGCCACGTGGCCCAGTCATGGGCTGCCACATGGCACCCTGTGATTGGTTCATTGGTTTATATGTAAAATGTTATGGTGTGCACGGGAGTCGAACCAACGACCTCCCCTCTGGCTATGGATTGGTAGGGCTGGGCTAACTGCCCGCCCGCCGTGTGGTTCTTTTTATGCATATGTAAAATAATATATATGAATTTAAATGAATGTATAGTCGGTTGTGGAATGGGCCGGGGCTTAGCCCCAGCTCACGGTCCAATGAACATTACACATATGACCATAGAACTGGAGCGTAGATGAACGGTGCGGGGGTATATGTGGATAAGGATTAGCCCTTGGTCCACGGGCATATACCATAGGACCGGGCCTTACCTCCATTTTGGGCGCGGGTTTGTTACAACGCATAGCCTGTGGCCATATGTTCTATGACTCCGCCATAAGACCAGCACCGAGACCATGTTGTGGGCGTGCGGTTACAACAGTTAGGCCCGTGGCCTTATATAACCACCAATGGAACCAGGTGTCAGCGCAGGACAGAGGCCAACGCTTAGCCTTTGGGCTAGCGCTTGGCCATTTTAAGCCATGTGACCCTGCCAAGGGGGCACACGCTGGACGAAGGGGGCTTAACACCCATATTATAGTTATAAAGTGGGTTTTTTTTTTTTATTGTTAATCAACCTATTTTTAATTGATTTTCTCTATTTTTGGGAGATATTGGGCATTTATGGAGCCTAAATTTTGGGAGGAAGTTGGAGAAGAGTAACCAACTTCTAAGCTATATAACCCATGTATGTTTGAGGCCATGAGGGGGCATTCAGAGTAGATTTATGCTGAAGAGAAGCCAAGCCAAAGTCATTTTGATGCATAGAAGCTTTTGAGAAAGAGACACTGTCGGATCATTTCTGGGAGCTTCGGACGTCCGTTTTGTCTGCCATTTTCTTTGCAAGGTTCTAGAGATCTAGAAGAACATGACCAGATCAGTCTTGTAGCCATTTGGAATTGCAGTGATGTACTTTTGAGATTTTGAACATAAATAAAGAAGCCTCCCCACAGAGGCAAAGGCCCGGAGACGTAGGCAAAGTTGTGCTGAAATCCGTTATCAATCTGCACGTTATGGTTTGTTGTCTTTTATTTCATTTCAAATATGCAAATGTGTATATGGCTGTCATAATTCCTCTTCTTTCCTCATTCTTTCACTAAGTTTCTCAAATGGTTAATTAATGCATGCAAAATTAAAACTCAACCATAAGTCATTAAAAGATCCTACGGATCAAGTGGTATCAGAGCTAGTTGACGTTTGGATTTGAGTTTTGCATGTAAACTAGGGAAAAGCTCCAACGTGGTGAAGGCGAGCTTGTTGAAGAGAATCCATTAATTGGATTGAGAAAAAGATCTTCTCACAGCGAGAAGATGGCATCAGAAGAAGGAATTTCTCAAGATGAGAAAGAGTTCCGGAAAACATTCCTTGCTATGTCGGAGGTGGTGAAAGTTTTGTACGAAGATTACTTGGAACGAAAGCGACCAATTTTGGGTGATTCTTCAAAGGGAAAAAGTGAAGAGGAAGAGGACCATCCTCAGATTCCTCCTTCACCTCCATCAACACCTCCTTCTTCTCCTTCTTCTTCAAGTTCAAGTTCTAAATCTAGTGGAAAGAAAAATGTTCATAAGAATAAACATGAAATGCCATTGTTAAAACTTGATGTAAAATTTGAGTTGCCATATATGATGGTGAAGTAAAATGCAGAAAACGATAAGCTGGATGGTAGGATGGGTATCACTGCCCGATTATTACCAACGGATCAAGGATGAGGCTACACACAAATCAAGTTGTCATGTTTGAGACTTGCATGTACAACTCTTATTTGGTGGCAAAGCAAGCTACAGAAAGGAACACAAAATGTGGGTAATGTATTTCCATCATGGAAGGTTCATTTTACTACGCACTTAGGAAACAATTCTACCCTTTGGTTTATAAAGAAAAAGCATTATTTGAATGGCAATCTTTAAAACTAAGAAAGAACAAAACTTGATTGCAAAGAAACGATGGATTTTGAAAAATGGCATTAATGTTAGATATTCCTTTACGAAACATAAGAAACACTTATGAAGTATATATAGGAGGTTTACACATTGCATATTAGAAACCGCTTTCATGTTTGGACCCACTAACCTTGATGAGGGTTTGCATTTCCAAGCTACGTGTATATTGAGCGGGGAAAACATTGATAATGGGAATGGTCATCTTCGAGGAAAGGGACAAGAGGAAAAGGCATAGCAATGGAAGGGAATACAAATCGTGCCAGAAGGAAGGAAAGCCCTCTTTACAAGCATTCCAAGAAAGAGAACATGATGAGGAATGAGATGTTGGCGGTTACATCGAAGAGGCCAAAGTGGTTCAAAAGAAAAGAAGGGAGGCATAGCCGGTGTAGCAACATCAAAACCATGAGACTTGGGATGGGATTGATTGATGAGTCAAAGATTTCATTGGTTGGTATGACCGGTAAAAATGGTGAAGAGATTGATTGTAAACTGACTTGTTTCTTATAAGGGTAATCATGCAACACACTAAGATAAACACATTAATCAACATTGGATCTCAATCTAATCTAATCTTAGAAAAATTGGTTCTTGATTGGGGTTAAAACACAAACTCATCATAATCCACATTAAATGGATGAGAAATCATCATCAAATACACATAACAAAACAATGCACAATCAAATTTGCGGCGGGCTTGAAAATGCTCAAAATGAAGTGCTGGAATGCGGCGAAACCGGTGCCATTGTGTCTGTCTCGTCTTCATGATTTTGGTGGTATATTTACTTTATTGGCTTGTTTCCATTATGGAGAAGATATCCGCGTTACGTCAGAAGGCAAGCGAGGTAAAAAGGGGATAGTATGCGGTCATGCGGTCCACGTGTCATATTATTTGTCTGAGGCCGTATGGTTACGATGCAATTGATAATGGAAAACTCGGCCGAGATGACACATGGTAGCCCTCGAGGTGATGACACATGGCCCGAGCGATGGTAGAGTTGTTGATTGTCGTCTGAATGGACCAATCGCAGCGAGGTGATCGTGTCACCACTTTCGAAGAGGGTGACACATAGCCTGAATGATGTCGGCTATCGATGTGGTAGGGATGATATGGCGAGGATGGCAATTGTGATATGGTCCGATATAGGTGGCAAGCACGTGGTCTAATCAACATTTGACACGTGGTGTATTGTGGTCGGATGTTGAGGTGAGACGTGCTTGATCATGGGGAGGCTGCCCGTAACACCCATGGTGGATTTCATTGGTTTATATATGTAAATGTTATGAATTATTACCACCGGAAATTGACGGTGACCTCCCCTCGACTATGGGCGAAATTTGGGCTAGCATACCCTGTATGTGGTTCTTGTTATGCATATGTAAAATAATATATATGAATTTAAATGGAGAAGTAACATAGTCGGAGATGAAGTGCGAACAACAGCCCGATACGGTCCCGATGAACGATACACATATGACCATAGAGCCGGAGTCGCGGATGAATGGCGTGGGATATATGTGGATGGGATTACCCACTTGGTCCCATGGGTATATACCACGGAATGGGACCTGCCTCCTCTTTAAGTGGGTTTTACAATGCATGGCAGGTAGCCATGTTCTATGACTCACCATGGGCCGGTAGAGACCATGTTGTGGGCAATACGATTACAACAATTAGTGGCCTTATATAGCCATGAATGGAACGGAGGTGTGGGACAAAGGCAGCTTAGCATTTCAGACTGAATGTAGCCATTTTAAGCCATGTGACCACGAGGGCATCTTGTGGAACCGAAGGAGTGCCGTATAATATGATTATAAAGTGGGTTTTATTGTTAGTCAACCTATTTTTAATTTATTTTCTCATTTTTGGGAGATATTGGGTATTTATGGAGCCTAAATTTTAGGAGGAAGTTGGAGATGAGTAACCAACTTCCAAGATATATAACCAAAGCCTATTTGAGGCCAGCGAGGGGCATTTAGAGCGGAGTTATCTTGAAGGGAATCCAAGACAAAGTCATTTTGATGAAGAGAAACTTTTGAGGAAACTTATTTGTCGGATCATTTAAAATTTCTGGACGTCCGTTTTTGCGTGCCATTTTCTTTGCGAGGTTCTAGAGATCTAGAAGAACATGACCAAATCAGTCTTGTAGCCATTTGATTTCCGGTGATGTACTAAGATTTTGAATAGAAATAAAGAAGCCTCCCCATAGAGAAAAAGGCCCAGGGCATTAGGAAAGGATTGAAATGCCAGAACTTTCGGTATCGATCTGCGTGTTATGCTTTGTTGTCCTTTATTTCATTTCAGATCTGCAAAAGTGTATATGGTACATCTTAATTCCTCTTCTTTCCTCATTCTTTCACTAGTTTCTAAATGGTTAATTAATGCATGCAAAATTAAAACTTCGTACCATAGAGGTCATTAAAAGATCCCTACAGGATAATGATGATGATGTATATAATGTAGTCTACTATGTGAAGATATAGAAATTTTACGAATGTTAAATGTTATTGATAATTGGTGTATATGATCGCGACATGTGTGTGAGAATGAAAATTTTTGTAGATGTTTAAATGCTATTAGAATGATGTTGCGGATACGATCTGGATCACGATGCAATCTAATGACTGGTAAATGATAATATTATGAATGAATTATTAGAAATTGAATTATGGATATTAGAGATCTATTTCTAGGTGGAAAACTTTGATGTTAAGTTGTTGGTCCATGGATACTAATTTGAAATGATGATAGTATGCAGTTTTATGATGATAATGCATAGAAATGTATGAGTTTGTGTCTGATTCAATCGTAGGTTATGAATGAAATAGCCAGCGTAATGATGATGAAAGTGGATATCATGACCACTATCTAAGAAACATTATGATATGAATATTGTATGTCAAAATTATATATTGGTTTGGATGCATTTCTATGCTATGTGGACAAGGACCGATTGAAAGATTTCAAGAAAATTGTTAATGCTTGCTTAAAGCCAGAATAAATGATGAAAAACCCCGGCAACATGGTGCCAGCTGTATATGTATTCCATTGGCAGGGTGTGGACCCTAGTTATAGTAGGAGGGTTAGGCATTTCCCACCATGTATCCTCAAAACCTAAAGTCATGGGGAGACGGTGTTAGTTCACGCTCCCCAAGGTCGTGTGATGATGGTTGTCAGTTACATGCTAGGGAAGCTTGGTGAGATAATGAGCACTTAAAGCTTACGGGTTCTATTGGAGTTAGGTCAATATAGTTTCTGGCTCAATATATAGTCTAGAGGAGGAAGGATAGGAATGGAGATGGAAGTAGTTAGGGAGGAAGGATGAGTGGAAGGATAGGAATGGAGATGGAAGTAAGTTAGGGAGGAAGGATGAGTAGAAATAGTTGAGAAAGTATGGAGATTTGTCTTATGGTGGAATTTAATGTTTTCCCTTCTAAAAAGAAAATGTGTATATATGAATATTCATAATGTCGTAACTAAACCACATTTGTCTAAATAAAATTGTTGAAATGGATAATTGTAATTAAAGGATTTCTCAAACAATTGATTGGTTTGTTGTCTTTTATAAAAGAATAGTCTTGTTGATTGGATTGGATGCATACATAAATTACTAAAGGATGATAGTTTTTGACTATTAGTACATGCACGGGACTTGTATGTACTAGCTACACATGCATTTCTTGTACATATACACTAGTATGTATGAGTTTTCTTGACTTACTTACTCATAATGTCGGCTAATTGTTATGAATGTGTGAACCATGTTTCTTTTCCTTTGTACCATAAGATACCTTAACTTCGGGACGAAGTTTTCTGAAGGGTGGGTGTATGTAACAACCCTAGTTGAATACATTCTTAGGGATTATTAAGTAAAATTAATTAGGTAATTAATTGTCCTAACATGGTTTTAATTAAACATAGATTGGCATTAATAATATTAATTAAATATTTATTAATTAATTAATTGTTATAACTTTTGATTAATTAATTACCTATCACATTCAATGACATGGGTAATAAATTTAAGAGGGTTAATAATTTTAATTTGTTTAATTAAATGATTTACGTATGCGGGAGGGGATAAAACATTAAATATAAGGATAAGATATTAATAAGGGGATAAGACATTAAATATAGGGATCAGATAATAATGAAGGGGGGATAAGATATTAATGAGGGGGAAAAGAGTCGGTGAAGGGGCATATGATGGGAGGAGTCTTACGGGGAGGAGGATGATTATTTTTGGGGGAGGAAGAATTATTGGAAGGGGGAAATACTGTATGTCGGAGGTGCTTATTTTTCTAGTGTGGGGAGTTTGTTTTAGGGGTTTTTGGTGAATTAGAAGCAGGGGGCACTAGTTTCTTGGTGGTTTTGGGCACGGGGGCTAGGATATCCTTACAGTATCCTGGAGCTAGGAAGCCGGACAGGCTACTCCTAGCTGGCAGGGAGGAAACATGGTTTTGGGCAGTGTTTGACACAATTTCAACTTCAGCATTGGACCAACCCAAGCAGCGGGATTTAGCATCAGCAGCAGGTATTTTTAATTATGAATGGATAAGTTATTTCATGCTGTAGATAGATTTTAATCTTTGCTAAATATTTTTCTTATATGCTCGTTATTGAATTATTTATGTAAATTGAAAGTAATTATATATTAAATTGTATGTAATTTTGTACTTTACGGTCTCTACAAGATTGACATAGACTGTTGTTTAAATACTCACGATTTTGCCATCCAAAACGTGAATATGATTTTTGTTTAAATTGCCCATGATAATTTCCCTTAAAATGTGAAGATATTGCTATTAAATTACCCATGTTTTTTCTGTTAAAGATTGACATAGACTATTGTTTAAATGCTCACGATTTTTCCATCCAAAATGTGATTGTGATTGTTGTTTAAATGTCCACGATATTTTTCTTTAAAATGTGAAGCGATTGTTGTTAAATTACCCATGTTTTTGCTTTTAAAGATTGGCATAGACTGTTGTTTAAATGCCCACGAAGTTGACTTCAAAACTCACGATTGAGTTATTGTTGACTGGCCATGAGTTGGTCCTTCTACAGTTTGTTTTGTCCCTTTTATCATCCTTCACAATGAACGCATACCCAATGTTCTCACTACCAAGCTTTAATTACCACAGCAATTTTACTGGCCATGTTGATTATCATGTCAATTGCAATATGAAATGCTATATTTTTGCCTTATTAATTGCTAGAACAATTGCTACAACAATGTTAATGGTCAGCAGATTCCTTCTATTGATTAAATGCCACAGTGAGTTAAATAGTTAACAGTTATATAAATCACATGGTTATTGCGCTATGAATTGTTATGTTAAGAGTCATGCAAATTTCCTTGTTAATGTTATATTAATTGTATGTTAACTAGAATGTTAAATGTCTTGTTATTGCTATATTACTTATCATGAAAACAATGATGTAAACTATCTTGTTAATGCCATATTAATTGTCTTGTAATTGCTATGGTAATCACCTTGTTAAATTGCTACAACAATGTTAATAATTAGTAGTTTCCTTCTCTATGATAGTAGACCGCTAGCATTGTTAGTTCGATCATTATAGATAGAATAAATGTTGAGGTTTAACTGTTCATAAGTGCTAATGGTAGCATTCCACTTTAAGAATGTTAATGTGGTTATTCAAGTTTATGGCTAGTTGGATGGGGATTCAAATTAATATAGAATTGACCATTTAGGTTGTAATAAATATTAAAATTAGTATGGTGAGTAAAGACTATATTGCAAATTTTAGACTTGCTAAATTAGATAGGTAATTGATGTTAGTTGGATTTATAGATATCGCCTAATTGGTAACTCAAACTCGCTAAATTGAGTCGTAATTCATGTTAAGTTCGGTTGGTAACTCGTTGACTAATGGGATTTAGATTAGTTAATTGATTTGTAATTAACGCCAATTTAAATCATAGATATTGATCATTTAGCCTTGATTAATGGTTGGGTTGTTCACAAAGTCGTTTTTAGATTGTGCTTCCCGTTGAGGGTGTTTTTGTTCATTTTAATTAATGTTTGTACTTGGTTTTCCAAACATTTAATGTGCTTGGTTTTCTCACTGTAAGGGTTTTAGTTACTTGTGTAATTAATTTTGGGTGCGTGGGGTTGTTAGGATGATTGTCCTTAGCCTAGTAGGCTTGGTATGCCTGTGTCGGGCGAGATGTAGACACCTCCTTGTTCCTCGGAAAAGTCACCAACCTTGAGACCTTAAATGGTCAAAATTGATGGGAACCTAGGCTTGAGAGTTGCTTATGTGTCCTGGAGGTCCTAACCATTGCAGGGTAGGACGGGTGGGTAGTTATTCTTATTCTTCATCAGTTGAATGCCATACATTGCTTCTAGTTGCTTAATGTGGTTTTATGTTAGTTCGTTATGTTGTTGTTTCGTGAGTTGCATGTGTCATGTTCGTTGTCGTGTTGCGATTTTGAGTATAATGTCATTATTACCTTCCTACACACACACAAAAAAAAAATTAAGGGTGCTTTTACCGGTTGTACATCGTAGGAGTCATACTGATTGGGGATGTTTCATGTTGGCTCTTATAGTCACTGGTAGAAGACAAGTGAAGAATATGGATGTCAACCTACAACCATTGGTATATGAATTGAAGAAATTATGGGAAGGATATATGTATATGATGTATCAAGACACATCCCAATAAAGATGATTTTTATGTTGTATGTCATATGTGCTTACACCACACATGATTATCCAGATTACTAGTTTTCTCTTATAATTAACATGTTTGTTGATTTGTTTATATACGTAACAATATTTATTTGCATATTTAGTTTACTGTGATTGAAATTTTATTCTTAAATGCTATTGTGTTATGTATAAAATAATTTTGTAAGTCTTGTAACTAAATGTTATCATTTATGTAAATGTTTTGGACCTTATACAAAGGCGAAGTGGTCCAACCACCTATGAAAACTAGTGTACGACTTCTCTAGGGTATTCCTCCCAGAAGAGCGCCCTTATAGAAGAGCAACATTCTCCTTCAATGGTAAATGGAAGAGAACCCAAAGGCATGCAATAATGACACTAGCAAAATGGCTTAGATCATATTAGAGAGAGAAGGGGAAGGATATTACATAAATGTTCAATTCAAATGGGGAGCCTGTTTTCAATGATCTAAAATTATTCGACACTTATGTTGATAAATTTCCCATTGGGATGAAAACACAAACTATATTTTATTAGCTCCCATATTGGGACCATCTTAAGATTGTCCACTTACTGGATCCCATGCATATATTTAAAAATGTTTCATCTTATTTATGGAGGCACATATCATTTAAATAAAGTGACACATTGGCTGTGAGGAGAGATCTTATTTCTTCAAAAACTAAAAAAAAACATTGGCCAAGACAAGAAATTAGAGGACAGGTTGGTTCCCCTTGGTCTTTCAAAGAAGGTGATGTTGCATGGATTTTGAAGAAAGAAGACATTTCTTTGGCAAAGGAAGTTATATTGGGTGTGAAGGTGCATTCTTTATATGGGTTTTCCCTAAAACATTGCTTCACTATGCATCAAGACCATTTGTCAAGGTTGTAATCACATGACCATTTTAGCATTATAAAGGTATGACATATGTCAAAAATATGATTTTATTATTTGTAATTTTTATTTTTATGCCATGGGATAAAACATAATTAATTTGTTATGTGTTTACTTTGTAGTGTTGTTATCCTCTTCTCGTGTGTGGGTGTGTGAACCATGAATTTTCCATGATAATGCAAGAGCATCTGTAACATCTCTCTCTTACATGCACCTGATGTGACTTATTCTTGTGGACACTTGTGTGCAAGTGATCCGATTCACTATATGATTGATTGATTCAATTATGGAGCATGATGATGTTTGTGGATTTTATGATATGTTATTTTATGATATGTATATCGACATGTGATATTGACTGGTTTTCCTGAGTGTGTAGGACTGTGGACATTTGAGGATGTCGTTGGCATCGATGGATCTCCTTGGACTTCAGATTGAGTCAGGGAGTGAATGGTTGTGGTTTGAATGTTTTGATATTACATATGTGGCATATGACTATATATTATGATCTATATTTTTATCGTTCGCATGTTTTGTTGATGGATGAAGGCCAATGATAGCTTGCTAATCAAACTCACATTTGGTATAGAGGGGTTATGCATGACAACCATATTTATTGAGAGAGAGGTGTGGTAACAACCCTTCCACAACCTACTAGAACTCTCATCATGGCTCGAACTGTAGGTTAATGATTAACTAGTTCGAGAGATCCACGATGCCTTGAGGGAAGAATGTGATAGTCACTCACAATGATTCTAATGGGCGTACAATAAGGAAGTATCCTTATTCCTTAGAGGCATGTTGATGGGAAAATTTGACATGCCATGAACTGGATGAATAGATCTTGTCCAAGGTTGTCTAAATAACCCAAGCCATTTGGTGTAACCTATTCTAATGGGTTTAATGGCTCTGTTAGACAACTAGGGTCCTAAAGATAGAAAAACAAAATAAACTAATTAAAGAAAAATAATCTAACAATCGAAAAAATAATTAAAAATATTTATCTAAGAATGTGAATATACAAATGATTATGAACAGTTTATATACAGTTTACAAGCTTTGCATGAAATCTTGCGAAAATAATTGTTGGATAAAGTTTCAGAATCAAATATGAACAACACTTTTTTTTTTTTAAGATATTAAACAAATAAATACTGAATGAATGCGATTGAAACAGTGACACAAAAACAATCAAAGCTAATTAATGTAATCATCATTTCATTCATAAACAACTTAACTAAATAACACACAAAATAACCTGTAGTTGATCAACGAAAATGGTATTATCTTTCTGTGTTGTATGAGCTCCTTCATGTACTGTTGTTAAGGGAAACCTATAACAGAACAATACTAGCACTTCTAGAATACATTCAAAGAAGTATTTGATATTGGAGTAAATTAATAACAACAAGAAGACAACTAATTAAAATTCATGTGATCTTAAGATAATCAATATTTAAGAACGAAAGAAAACTCAATTCTGAGTATTGATATTATGCATCATTTAACATTATAAATCAATTTCAGAATAATCAAATGATCGATTGATCACACCTAAAAATGAAATAAGAAATTATGAACAACATATAACATTTAACAGTATCAAAACACCATATAATGACAAGCTAAGGCTAAAATCAACCATAATAACATTCTCATAATACAATAGTAAATAAAGAACGAAATGTAATAAGCATCACACAGGTATAAAGCCAAAGATGAATCGTTTTTCCATATTCTTTCTCAAAATCACATGCACATATTATAGTCCTGGAAGAATTTTTAAAATAATAGACTCTTAAAGATTGAAAAAATTAATACATAAATGATAACAATTAACCATGTATTGATAAAATAGACTAAAGCTAATTTAAATCAATGCATAATCAATTATTCAAAGAATATGAAGATATTATAATGAAAATAAAACCATTTTACTCATAGGACAAAAGCCATTAAGCAACCTGGAATTCCATATTTTTCTTTGAAAATACTTGTCCATTCTCCCAAAGATTCCAACCATCCATTACTCCATTTGAAAAGAAAAAAGTTTACAAAAGAAAGAATATACAAAAGAGAAATGATAAAAATCCTCCTCTCCAATCCCTTCGATCTCCATGGCTGTGAACTTTCTCATATATTTATACAGTGAGTGAACATTCTGGGTGTCACTAATAATTTTCGCCACCTGAAATTTGACTCGTAAAGAGACAACAATATATCTCAAATCGTGCATTGCTTTGGGAAAAATTCTAGGTGGAAGGTAAATGGGTCCATTTTGGTTTTGGATTTTCAACTATTTCTTGAAATTCCTCACGGTTTGGCTACAATCAGTCGTGCAAAATGGCCTATCTAATCTTGACACCTTTCCAAATTTTATCTGTTGTTGCTCATAAAATTATTTGTAGCAATCCAATATTATTTTTGGATCAATCATCTTGAACGTATTTGGATAATAAAATCAAGCCATGATCAGATCTGTATCAAAT
>SNQJ01S0055560.1:25061-44343 GCA_010110895.2 Picea sitchensis
GTGGATTTCTTATTGCTTTGCACTCCATCATATGAGGTGATATTGTGGTTGTTTAGTATAGATTGGTTTATGGTTTGGATCTTGGGTTCATCTTATGTTGCCTAAGCTAACTAGTTGAATGTTATCCATTGCTAGTTTGTGTTCTCTTTGATCTAGTATAAGATTGTAGTTGGACTCCTCTTATTTCTTGTCAAAGATAATTATCTATGCCATACGTTTGTTTGTGCTAACCTTTTGCAGGTCATCATCAAAGGGTTTCATTTGGGTTGTGTTTGTGGACAAGCCATCCCTTGAAGCCAACAAAAACCCCAAACCCTTTTCCTATTTGTCATATTCTTATCCATTCATTTCATATTATATTTCAGCTCATTGTTGGTATTGGATAGGTCACCTTATCATTATTTTGCTTCAACTTTTGCTAAGAAGGCTCCTATGCTTGCATAGGATCCCTTCACCAAGTTTGTAAGTGTTTTTTGCAGCCTTTGATGCAGGCCATAGCTTGCTGATTGGAAAGGGACAGCGTCAAATTTTAAGACTCTTGGCTGCCCAAAGCACTTGGGAGGTCACCTAGCTCACCTTGCTAGGGCTTGGTATCATTTCTCCCTTTCTCCTTCATTCTTATCTAGTTTTCTGAAGTTGTAAGCATTCTTTCTAACCCTAGAAGTAGCCTAGTTTAGATCTAGTCATTTTTTGTTAATATAACTTAGATCTAGTTTGTATATAGTTCTATCCTTTCATTCTTTTTATTTGTTTTGTCAATATCTTAGATTAGATCCATATATTGCTCTTCTCACATTTTGCTAAGTTGTTTATCTTTCAAAACTTTCATCATTCCTTAACTTAGCAGTTTTTTTTTTGCTTCAAAATTGCTTAGGGTTTTCTTAAGTTTCTATATCTAAAACTAAGCATTCTATTTTCTATTTTTAGAGAGCCCTTTGGGGTATCTCTTAGAGACCACGGCCCAGCCATTTAGGCTCACTGCCTAGGGTCTTCTTGGGCCCCCTTCTTGCCCACGTTTTGGCTAGGTTTTGTGCCCACGGCCTCTCCTTTAATGACCACAGTGGCCTAGAGCTAGCGCGCCTTTTGGACAGCCATCCTCCACTTCTTTGTTCTTTGCCCTCTTCCTTTAACATTCATTTGTTTTCTTTTATTTGTTTGGACTGACCCTCTTTCTGACCTTTCCTGCATACTTTCTTTGCTTACACATACAAACACTTTGCTTGTTGGTGGTTGGTATATGCTAGAACTTTCATTGCCTAATAATTTCTTTTTGCATAATGTAATCCCTAATTGTTTGATACTTGAACTATGCGTGTGCTAACTTTCGATCTAATTATATCCAAGTCTTAACAACATAACAAGTAATCAAATCATATCGCTAAAGGTTTAAGAACATGTCTGCATCTTGTTTCTTTTGTGTTTGAGAAGTATTGCATCTATTCATTGGAAATTTTACAAGTGATAGAGGAGGGTAACTTGCATTTCATTTACTTTATATCTCACTGCTGTCATAACATGCTATAAACTGTTATACTAAGACAAGAAAACATAAGACATCAGGGGCAATTTTTAGTATTTGAAGGAGGTCATTTCTTGGTTTAAAAGGCATTAGGCATCTAACTCTTTGCATTGAACCTTCTTTGTATCCTGAAACATTAGCATACTCACGTTTTTGGTAGCTCTTGGACCCAGGTCATGCCAGGTACACACTAAGCCTGCACGTTTGCATTCTTTCGAGGCTTGTACCTCATAGGCATCCCTAATCACACTGAAACCTGCAATGATTAAAGTTCAGCTTCCAAGTGTGTAAGTAAGAGCTATTGGTTAGGATTGTTTTTGAAGGATTTTTGTCTCATATCACATAAGACACATCACCAAAATTCGGACTTAAGGTATTTTGCAAGTGATATTACTTAGGTAAGAGGATTGTTTGGTATTGAATTGGCATCTCACATCACTCATAATTGGCACATTTAAAACATACAAAGGAACCTATATGATCTAACACCTAGGAGCGCATGTGAAGTCTTTAACATCTAGCTTTCTAATGGTGGTTATCTCTTAGATATTTTGGATCTTATTGCATTTGGGAGAAATCTTGCTCATATGTTAGCGATATTTTGCTCACTTCACACACTCATGATGATGCTCATGGCCTAGTGCTACTAGGCTAATTGTTGCTATATTTGTTACATCATTGCATATCTATTTTTGAAGCTCATAATTTTAATTTGTTCAATGTTTTAAATTACTTACTAATGCTACATCTTATGGTTTGAATGACACATTGAACACACTTAAACACCATCATCGTCCACATGATATGGTCTAAGCATCTTATTGGTTTCAAGTTATCATCTTTAGTTTACATGCTTATGCTTATGGTTGCATGGTAAAATCTTTGAGCTATCCTTCAAGAGTGTGATATGTTAATGGTTTGAGCATTTACTTTGAGCACTCGTTTTAAGCGTATGATAAGTGCTTAAATCGTTAAATAAGATAAAATATAAGTGCCTTAAAACTTTCTCTTAAAATGAAGCCAACCAACCTAAGATCCCACTCCTTGGGATCATAATAATACTTAGAAACAGTAGGGAGTCTTTAAACAAGTGTTTCTGCCATCTAAAGCGAGTGAGGAGGAGACTGATCTTTGGGGAAGTGGCGGAGGGACCGTCAGGTGATTCCGTTAGAGATCCCCTTCTCTGACTACTCTAGGCATTGGTGAAATGGCCGGATGACCTTGGAAGCTAGAGGTAGGAGGTATGACCAATTATCTTGAACACTTAGAATGGCAGTCATTTGGCAAGATAAAGGAGTTGACCTAGTTAGAGGTTGGGATCTAAAAAACTTAACAAGAACACTAGTTGCATAGATCCCACATTTGTACATGCTTGGGGAAGTAAGATGTATTGATAGGTTACATTGTGATCATCTAAATTGTTATATCCTTCGACTTGCAACTATTTGTTTTATGCTATAATGTTGTGATGATCTATTGATTTATGCTTCGCTGAATATCTGATTAAGTAATCATTGCTGTATTATTAGGTGAGCAAGTGTTGAGTATCCCACACAGGGGAAACATCACTGCATATCATAAGTGCTTGAGTGGTTAGATTGCCTTGAGTGAAAGGCTGGGTCAAACAGTGGGGTTAAAAGCTAACCACTTGGGGCATGCTTAGCCTAGGGTTTGAGATTTTTGTATTATTTGTATATCTTGTATTGTTATGTGTTTGGCAATATTGTATAATCTTGAGTAATTCTCATTGTGGGGTTTAGGTAACTTGATCTAATTGTAATATTTTACGACCATGACACTTGAACATAGTTGACCCATTGCCCAAACCCAGATGATCTGGTGCCAGATGGCTGTTGCAGTCAGTAAAACTCTTCATTTCAATAAAATCAGCCAGGATGGGCCCTCTTTTTGCCTCTTTGCCCCTTACAGGCATCCAAAGAAGTTCACCCCTAAAAGATCCAAGGGATGAGATCATCCCTAATCAAGAGGTTGAATCATCTCAAATAAATGTGACCTCATAACCCACTTTTGGATACGTTGCCTAAGTCACTTTATGTCACATCAAAATCACAAAAAGTGTGATTAATGTTCACTTTACCAAAAGTGACATTTTGCACTTCAACAGTCAAGTACAAAATAGAACATAAAGTACATGGGACAAAGACAAATGTCTTTCCCACAATAATGTGCTAAGAGGGGATAACACATGGGAACACCTCCTCAGGTGCAAATCAACACTTATTTCTTTCACACTTAGCATTGTTTGATGTGGCTCTTGAAGAAGTTTTAGATCTACCTTGGGTGGCTCCCCCCTTTGGGCCTGACCTTAGACATTTGAGTTTCCCTTAGCCCACCGGCCTGGGGCCTCCTTGGACTTTCTCCGCTCCCGCGGTTTAGGTGTCCCTCTCTCTTGGGACCTTAAGCTCACGGCCTGACTTTGCCTTAGCTCTCTGCCTAAGCTCCTTTTGGCCACGGCCTCACCTTATTTTGGTGTCTTCTCCTCACGGCCTTGGCCCTCTTCCTTGCTGCTTTGTGTCTTGACAAACCTCTCGGCACACTCCCTAAGCTCCACTGACTGGGTACTTTTAGGACCCTTCTTCTCACAATAGGTCTTTGCCCTGACCTCATCTCTTAAGCAGTTTGCCCACCTTTGCTTGACCTTGGTCTCCTATTGTTGCACATAACAAATACATGTTAGTGAGTTAGTTACCTATATTGCTTAAGGCCTAAATTGCTCTTTTGTTTGAATGCATAATAGGTAATCTTGATCGGATTTAAAGGCTTAATACATATGCTAATAAGCTAAATCTTGTAGTTGTTTAAGCTTTCCTAATCCTAATAACTGTTTGCTAACACATTAAAACACTTCACACTTTATGATTTAAACGTTCAATGCTTTGAAGTCCAGTCTTATGTCTAGCATAGCACACAGTGGTTAATGATCTAATCTTTTAATATCTTACAAGTAACTTCTATGTGGTGTTGGTTTAGACGTTTGAGCATATAATAATTCTGGCTTAAGAATATCTAGTAATTGATCTATCGTTTGTTGTTTATGATCTTGGCACTCTAACTGTCTATCATCTTTCTGTTGTCATAAACATACACTCACATGATATACCTTGGCTGCTGTTAAATGATTGAATGTTTAATCTTTAGTACATGAGATATCAGCCTTGATTAAACTGTTGTCCGTGTTTATAACTGCCTTAATTGCTCATTACCTTTCTGATGACATAAGCTCATACCTTTCACACTTTCGAACTGATCCTTAAATGATTAATACTTACACCCCAAGTGCATGTGAAAGTAAGAAACCAATCTGCTGTTTATGATTTTAAAGGAAATCCTAGCTGATTTCATCTCTGTACATCATAAATATATATCGTATACATCTTAACTGCTTTGAATGGTTTATTTGTATCTTAAGGTGCATACATCAGATTGGTTTGAATGGACTGTTGTTTATCACCCTAATACTTCAACTGTCCCTTACATTTTGCTGTCAAGATAAGCACAGTCTCTCACACACCTATTGCTCACGTCCCTATTTGGCTAAGTAACATCTTATACATTGCAGTCTGTGGTTGATAATTTTACATGCTTATGATTATTTTGTTCACACCAAACACACACCATCGGATGATGCTCACGACCTAGTTAGCTCACGCTTATTCTTTTCCTTGTACATTCTATGCTTATGGGCTTAATAATCATGGTTTAAGTACTTTATGTTTAATGTGCTAATGATATAACACACTCATGGTATAATCTTTTGGCTTAGGCATTGATGGTTCAAACGTACATGCGTTTATGCTGTATCTTCTTGTTTAAGTTGCATTACAAACACACATTTACATCATCCAATTCACATGGTTCATGGTTTAAACACTTAAGCACTTAAAGCTATATCTTTCACTTTGTCATTACATGCCCTTGGTTTACAATTTCATGGTTATATCTTTAAAACTATCTCACATGTGATGGTGTATTGATGTGTTTAAACCTTGCTCTCATTATTGCTCGATCTTTACATGTTCACGGTGGTGTAGTATTTCCTTCATTACCAAGCACTCTTTTAAGCATTTTTCACTCATTACCTGCCGGCTAAAAATAAGTAAAATAAAAAGTGCTTAAAACTTATTTCAAAACAAACCCAACCAACCTAAAGATCCACCGGAGGATCCTAACAATACTTAGAAACATTGAGGAGTCTTTAAGTGGCTTGTTTTTACCATCTAAAGCAGGCTGAGGGAGTCTTTGGGGGAAGTGGGGCGGGGGACCGTCCAGAGTGATTCCGTTAGGATCCCCTTCTCGACTACCTCTATTGTGGTGAAATTATTGGTGTATCCTTGGAAGGCTAAATTTTGGAGGTAAAAGCCGATTATCTTGAGCAAGGCGATTATTTAAAAAGCCCGGGGAATAAGGGGAGTTGAGACCTCATGCTATTAGGGGTGGGATCTAAAATCTTTAATAAGAACATTAGTTGCATAGATCACAATTTATTGTATGCTTTGGGGAAGTAGATGTGTTGATAGGGAACATACACTTGATAATCTCATCACGGTATATCTCTTTACTTGAAACTAATTGTTCTATCTTTGTGGTGTTGTAGGTGTCTGGTTACCATTTGAATATCTTGTTGATAAATCATTGGTGTGGTGTGGGTTGGTAAGTGATTGGAAATTATCCACTTGGGGAGGCAACACTTATTTAGTCCTTAGTGCTTGAGTGGTTAGATTGCAAGTGAAGGCAGTCAAAGTGGGGTAAGTGCCACTTAGGGCATGCTGGGCCCTAAGAAGTTGTGATTTGTATATCTTTTGAATATCTCGTATCTGTTGTATTTTTATTGTATATCTCATTTGTTGTAACCTTGTATAATTTTGTAAGTAATTCAAATACTTTGGGGTTTGGGTAGTTTGATTAAATTGTAAAATATATTGTAACTTGAACAACCCTTAAGCGTAGTTGACCCCATTTACTTAACCCTTAGGCACTAGTCGTAGTTGACTTAGGTAAAGAGTGACTACGCATATAGTTTAGACCCTAGGTGTAAGCTTGCATTGTTGCTTGTCATATAGGCTAGTTTTCCCCCTTGGCCTATAATCAATTGAAACTAACTCCTGTTGTAATTAAAATTAACTTAGTAGCATTAGGGACAACCCCTTGGCTTCCCTAGGAGTAAGCCTAGACGGAGAGAAGTTCTGTCAAGGTGGCTTGATTAGGCGAGAACTTAGACATTGTGTCTCAGGGGGCACACTAAGTGAGGCCGGTTAGCTCCCACTTTACCAGGGTATTGCATAAAGAGGCGACAACAAGATCCAAGGAGTTATCCGAAATGAAAGAGACCTAATACATACATAAGAAGGTTATAATGATCAAATGCAAGCACATACCATGATACCTCGGACCAATTTTACTCCTTGGAGCAAAGGAGCCTTTTAAATTACAAGCCGGTAGGTAGTGATGGAGAGGCTAGATGCTAGCTGGCGAGGGACAGAGTATGGTAGGAAAGAAGAAAAGATGGGCCCTCAAGGGGCCACATTACTCAATCAATGTCGCTCATTACTCCATGTCTAGGACCATGTGGGCCTCCCGGACATGATCTCCTAGTTATCCCTAGATATCGGGGATAGGTCATCGTGCTTGATTGGAAGCGACAATTCACGTTTAACTTAGAGATGGTGGAGAAGTTGGGCTGGAGACAACTAAGCACTTAAGTCCATATAAAAGTCTTCGTGGTTACGGAAAGGGACCGGGTAGAAGTGTCACTAAACAATGCTTAGTTAAATTTAAAAATTGGGAATTATCATGATGAGATCTGTGCGATGTTATTCCCATGGGCGTATGTCACATGCATTAGGAGAGACCATAAAGCGTTATGATAGAATGTTGTTCATGATGGGAGGATGAACACATACACCTTAGAGAAGGATGGAAAAATCCATAAACTGCTACCAATAAAAGATAAGGAAATAAAACTACAGAGAGTGGCGATACGATACTTCTTATGAGTGGGAAATAACTCCCGAGTGGAGAAGGATGATGATCCACAATTCTTTGTTGTCGGGAAGCCGAGGGTTGTTATGACAAGCACAAGAGTGAATGACTTGCGGAAGAAATTCGGGGTGCGGGGGAGAGTTCGATATCATGCGTGGGGCGAACTACCTGGATTCGTTGCCACCCGAGGAGGGAGTGTGAGTCATCATATTGACCTCGCCACGAACAGAGTCTACCGAATAAGGCGTGATACGGGGTTGGCGCTACAGAGGTGAGGAAGTCAAGAGAGGCGGTCTACGGGATCTAACAGGGGACTAAAAGGGCTGGTGAGGAGAGTCTTAGATCCATGTGTTGTTAAAACGGTCTGGCGGAGTCACGAGAGAGAAGAAAGGATGGAAATTTGGAGAATAATGCTTCTGAACTCGAGGCGATTAATAGATCACACCATCAGTCTGGGTTTTTAGTTGCGAGAATGGAGCTGACTTGATGGATTGCTGAGAATTAGAGACAAATTATTTTTTACGAAGATAGATCTCAAGAAGCGGATATCATCGGTCCAGGATGAGAGAGGGAGATGAGTGGAAGGCAGCATTCAAAGCGAGGGTTTGTGCGAATGGTTGGTCATGCCGTTTGGGTTGACAAAGCACCAAGCTTCATGAGGCGATGGTAGTCGTCGCGGTTCATTATAAATTTGTAGTGGAGTATACGGGCGACATATTGATTTCGATAGACAAAGGCGGGCTGCAGGGCATTTTGGCCATTGTGATGAGAGGCTACAGCGAGGAAAAGTTGTTGATCAATTTGAAGAAGTGTTCGCTAATGCGGAGCCGAGAACTCATTTATTTGGGTATTGTAATCTCGGCGAATGAACTAAATATGGATCCAAAGAAGGTGAAATGTCGAGGTGTATACGCCGAGGAATATTACGAGGTTAAAACTTCCATGGACTTGCTAGTTTCTATAGGAAGTTCATTGAAAATTACAATTAGGATGTCAGAGTGCATAATGATGGACCTTGTGAAGAAGCTGACATAAAAAAAGGTTTTTTTCCAATGGGCCGGTCGAGAAATTTGAGAGAAGCTTCCAATGTTGTTGAAGCGATGTTGAAAGCGAAAGATAAAGGAAGCTGACCCGGTGTTAGTGTTGCACGATTTTGAGGAAGACGCTTCAAGAAGTGAAGTGTGGCGCTAAGTGGATATATGTGAGGAGGGTCTTGAAATTAGGGATAATGAGAGGGCACGTAGCATATTATAGCGAGAAAGGCGGATGATCACGAAGGCGAAGTACTCCACCTATGATAAATAAGGTTCTATGCCATCATCACGGGCATTGAAGAGTGGAACACGATACAGAATTTGTGTTTAATACGGTGACAATCATGCTGCTGCGGTTAGAGTGAGTCAATAGGAGAAAGGCAGATGAAGCTTATACGAAATGGGTGGAATACATCTGAGAACTTCTGCTTGTCATCAAACACATTTCGGAATTTGCTAATAAGGTGTGACATGTGGCCAGAAAAGTATTTGTTGTTGCAGGAATTCAGGATCAAGACTTTGGGTTTTGAGAACATCAAAGAAATGTATAGGGATGAACAAGATTTTAAGGAGGCATATGAAACAAATGAGAATCCAATTCTCAGATACATAAGTCAATGGACTAAATACATGATCCAGGATGGATTGTTGTTCAAGGCAATCAATTGTGCAGAACAGTTGCTCTATGAGAGAAAATTTGGTGAAAGAAAAACACGGTGAGCTTATTTGAGTCGGCTGGACATGAACCAGCTTATTCGCTAGGATTAGTAGATCATAGTATTGGTAGGGGATACGCCTGCGGATGTCAAAGCGGTTTTATTGACGGTCACGAGTTATCCAACCGCGAAGGAGGGCAAAAAGCGAACAGGGTTCTCGGCCATTACCGTTACAGGAAGACCAGCCTGGGAAACCGATAGCATGGACTTTGTGTTAGGTTTACAAAGGCTTCGTGAGTTGATTCATCTTTGTGTGGTGGTGAGTTTTCCCGAACATGGCACATTTTATCACGGCCGGAAGACCCGGTACAACCCACATGTGAACTGTTTTAAAAGAGATTGTCATTGCATGGATTGTCGAGAAGCTTAGTCTCGGATCGGGATACAAATTCATAGGTCATTTTTGGAAGACACTATGGAAGAAGATAGGGGCTGACACGGCATTGATTCGCCTGCATCCCGCGAACAGTAGAAGCGGTAGAAGTAGTCCAGCGAGGAGCTTAGAGGATCACATTGAGAAGTACAGTGAACATCCGCACCGGGTGGGATCAGTCCTACAGGCGAGAATTGCCTAGCGATTGGTCGAATAAGATACAGTAGAAACCGTTTCAAATTTTTGTATGGGACACAGCCAAGAGGATTTTTTGAATTGAGGGATTCATAATAGACTTCTACTAGCATTGCTAGTGCAGAAGAATTTGCTTAGGCGATGAAAGAACTTCACACTGAGGTGAAGCATCGGTTGCAAAAGTCGAATCAGGAGTACAAGCACATAGAAGATCAACAAAGAAGAGAGCTTCAATTTGAAGTTGGGGACATGGTTCTTTTTGAAGGAAAGGTTCCCAAGGGGAGAATATAACAAACTCAAGATGAAAAATGGGACCTTCAGAGTCACGAAAGTTCGGGGAGAAACGCTTGAGCTTGAGTTGCCAGATGGCATCAGGATTTCTCTGATTTTTAATGTTTCGGACTTATACCCATACAGGACTGATGGAGTAGACACTGGAACTGATGAACCATTGGTCCAGTGGTAGAAGCAGTTGTCAGTTGCACAGAAACCTGATATGGAGTGCATACTGAATAAAAGAATTGGGAAGAAGACCAGAAGGAAAACATTTTTTGAATATTTGGTGAAGTGGAAGGATCACCCTGTTGAAGATTCAAGTTTGGTAACTGAACCTGATATTTTGAGCATGGAAAAATAGTGCGAGAACTCATGGACAAGAACCCATGAAATTTACGAAATGAGGTATGATCACGAGAGCATCTGGTTTCATCAAAAGCGAAACCGTGGAGAGGGAAAGAAACGGTTAGACTGACACGACATACATTTTAGTACTGAAAGAAAAGGTATTCTGTAGTCGTTTGAATAAACGCGATTCATATAGAAGCGCACTTGTAATGTAATGTAGATAAGAAGGCATTTAGAAGTTTTAATGCTGTTAGATAGAGATTAATTGTAGATTAGGCGGTTTCATTTTGGGGAGAGAAACGAATATGAGCACCCTACGTAATTGAGCATGATGATTCGGTGTGCTTGTTAGAGAGAAAGAAGAGCGAGGAAGCGAAGAGCTTGAAGAACACCCATGTACTGATTGAATTAATAGAGAGAGAGAGACTTTGATTCAATTCCATGGCGTGATTTGAATTGTGTGTGTTATTGATGTTATGTTGTTGCATGCTTGCTTCATAGCATGCTTATCTTTTATATCTTGCATATGTGATTGCGTATCGGGTTTGTAACCTGATGGAATGAGTGAATAGGTTAATTGTTCTCATTTGAGCTAGAATTCGCCAGTCGCGGTTAGATTCCCTCCGCCTTATATAGAAGTGCGTTGAGGAAGCTCTGATTAAACACTCATTCGTTATTGAGTTATGTTGGGTTATTCGAGCCGTGCACGCGAGGTGGGGAGATGCGAGGTCGGCGAAGCCCTCGGTATGTCGAGAAGGGTAGAACCGAGGTTTCTTGTATTTGTGAGCATACGGGACTGGAAGACGGTGAGAGTTGTTGAAGATTGATGCGAAGAAGCGTGCCGATCTGAAAGAGTCGAGTTACATAAGCTTAAGAGGATAGCACCTTTGCTTCCGCGGAGAGCAGAACCGGTGATTCCTTACGGTGAAGGTGGTGAAGCGAGAGAACTCTTCAAGGAGGAAGAATGCGGCGACTTGAACCTACGAAAAGAGAGTCTTCAAAGAGCAGGCCCGGGGAGCTAAAACCGACCATGGGTGTATTGGCATATCGGGGTTGGCAAATTATGACGTACATGCGTCGAGATCGCGGTCATTGATTCCCGACTTAATGAGGCCGTCGATTGGTAGCGGACGGTGGCGAGATCCTGCGTGGTGAGTTGACGCCCGATTGTTTCCATTATTTGGAAGAAACGGAGAATAGCGAGATCCCGGTTAGCGATGAGTCCCGATTTGTGGGTATAACCGCATTGACGCATCGGCACCTGCGGCACTTTCGGGGTTAGAAATACAAGGACTTCGGCATGTGGTAAGCGTATCAGTATTATTAGTTGGCCGTCGGGGGCGAGGGTTTTGTGCTGATTACTTGCGGGGCGAGGGGTTGCGAGAGTCGCGATAGCGAGACTTCGATCTCCGATGCGAAAGGAGGATCGCCGAGAAGTATCTTGTGGGTGACGGGCTCCAGGAGAGTTAGAAGGCGTTGACTCTTGGACGGTGAAATGAAGGTCACAGTGGAAGCTGACCGAACAACTGTGGCGGGGGTTGTGTCAGGATCATCGAGAGGAAGTGCTTGGTTGGTGAAGGGAGTTCTTCAGTGTGTTATCCGATAAGTTTTACTATGGTGAATTTCAGTGAACGTAAAGAGATTGAACATTATTGTTCAAAATTCAAAGTTCAGTGATCCCGTTCAAAGGGCTTCACCTAGTTACTCATTTCCATAAAAAATTGTAATAAGAGTGTTGGCATGATGAATTTGTAAAGGTCTTATACCTTAAGTCCTAATCGTGAGTTATACTCTGGAGGGTGTTTTCACTTACTAATTATATTTTGCCGTTTCAGTAGTTATAGTTGCCGGTTTCTCAATCCTCAGGGCGAATTATATGCTCATGGTTGGGAATGAAACATGGATCTAACTAGTGTCTAATGTATATTACCGTACTAAACATCCTCCCTAGAGTCTTATGGAAGTGTATTAAGTTCCCCCTAGGATTTTTAATTTTTTGAGTTAATTTAAAAAAATTGTCGAATTCGACAATTTTTTAATTAAAAATAAAGATACTTTAAAAAGTGGTATTTGGGCTTAAATGAGCCATGGGGATGCTCATTTTTGGACCTAGAGCACCCATGTTGCCTAATTACCCACTTAATTGGGTAAAATTTGGTGGTTTCATCCCGCTCAATTTTGTTTTACCTCTCAAAACCCAAAGAGAGACATTTTAAGTTCAATGAAATCAGCCAGAGTCAAATATAAAAAGATAAAGGGGGACAATTTTGGAGAAAACTTAATGGCAAAGTCAATCCAATAGTCAAAGGGGACAAGATATGTGATTGGCACTTGATTGAATGGATATCTTTTTAGATAGGAGCATGTGGGCATTGAGGAGGTGCGCCCCTCTTGGATAGGTGGCGCCCTTTTGAGGTGGTAGCCCACAAGCAAGGGAAGTGGTGCCCTCTCCTTGGCTTGGCAATTGATTTGACACTTGTAACAAGTGTGGGAGAGTGGGCTGCCAACTCTCCACACTTGGCAGCTCCAAACCTTACACTTGGTGTGCCCTCCTTGAACACCATGCCCCTCTCCTTGGTAACTCCACCCTCTGTGTATAAATAAAGGCTCTCCCCTCCCCTTGTTTATTGAGTTTGGAGCTTGATTGAGAGAGATTTATCATTGTAATATTTTCATTGTGAATAAAGAGACTTTGGGTCAAAGGGTGTACTATCTATGTGTGTGGATGCAATTGATGTCAATCTATATCTATGAGGTGATATTTGTCTAATTCTTTCTTTAGGTTTGTATAGTGGCTTTCAAAGGGATGTTATCATCTTGAAGGAATAAGATTTATCTAGCTTGTTGTTATTCCCTATTTGCTTATTTACATTTAGAGATTTTGATGTGTGTCGTGTTTTGTTTAACTAGCATACTCTCAAGTTTCTTATGTAAGTGTTTCATTTATATTAACTCTAGAATTGTGTGCAGGATTTTAAGACATAGGTTTATAGCTTGGAGTGAAGAAACTTGCATCTTCAACAACTTCAAGGATCTAAAGACTCAAATCCCTCATAGTTCATCAAAGAGACTCCATTGCCCAAGGGTTTCAAATTTACAATTTTCTCTCTCTCCTCTTTCTCAAAGTTCAAAATTGTTTTGGTTACTTGTTGTTTATTTCTTAGATACATTTCATATTTAAATCATTCATATCTAATTAGTAAAATTTTGTTCCAAAGATTAGATCTAGAATTCATATTTTAAATTTGCTATCTCAATCTAGATCTAGTTCAAAGAAAGTCAAATTTTACAAGCATTTTATTTCCAAATTTAAAAGGCTGAAGTTTGATTTATTTGAAAGTTCTCTCAAGTTTATATTTAGCAAATCTAAGTGCTCTCATATTTCTGTTCATAGCGACAGTAAAAGACCCTAAAGAGCTAGCTCTTTGGCAGGTTCCTTAGTTAAATTTTACTAGAAAATTGCAAAATTACTTAGAATTTTTTTGGAGTTTTGACTCATAGCCCAAAAACACTTTAGAAGTGTCTTAGGGCATCTTTATCTTTGTTTATAAGTTGTTTTGTGGGGTTGGCCGAGCAGGATAGAAGGAGATTACATTGCGTTTTAGGTGATTAGGGGCATCCGGGACCCCAGGAGGCACCATTTTTACTTCATAAAACTTTGTAAAAACTTTGTAGGAGCTTGTGAGCCCGCTAATGAATGCTCACAAGTCATTCCAATAAGCATTATTATAAAGTCATAATAAAATAAGCCGGGGCTACAAGCTCCAGCTCTTCAAACCCCCCAGGGGGGAAGCGGTGTTTTGGTGATTGTGTCAATTTTGCATAATTTGTTAGCTTGACGAATTTCCTTTTCCGCAAGTAGAATACTAAAATTGTTAGATTGGTTTCATTTTCGATTATTTCAATTTGGCCAAATGGCTGTCCCCTCGACTCTCCGAAAGGGGCACAGTGCATTGATGGACTTAGTGATTAGTCAAACATTTACTTTATGTTGGCAAAATAAACTATCCCTGAAGTGACCTCAAAGGGCATTCGGTCAGTGTGAATATAGTAATTAGTTTCACACTTTGTTTTCTGTCTTAAAATAAACCAAATTCCCCCTCTGACTCTGAGTTTGTTCCCGACCCTTCTAGTTGCGAACTTGTCTCGATCTGCTGGAAGTATGTTTCATACACGCTGTGCTGGTTGGTGGTTGATAGTTTTAATTAGGACAACCCGAGAGTTGTTAATTTGATATGCGAGAGCTTGAGAGTGACACGAGAAGTAGGCGGACCCCTCGGGACCCACAGCTTTACAGATTTGGACATCGGTACTTTGGAGTGAGCTTCTTGGGTAGAGACCATTTGGGTTTCGGTAGACTCTCCATGAGTTTACCACTAGGCAAAGAATTAACCTCAAGGAGGCCCAAACCATTTCACTAGTGAACTTTAATTTACCCTTAATAAAACCATGAGAACTACATTACGATTCTCATTTAGGCACTGGTCTCAATTTTTCATATTCAGCAAAAGCCAGAGGTTTCAGTTTACAATTGATTATATATATTAAAATGCAACTTGCACCTAACAAACAATTGTCTGCAAGTTATCCTTTTGATGCAAGTTAGTATTCATTGAATTATATAAATTGGTGAATGAATGTTCATGTTTATTTCGAGTTTAATGGTTAATGGTTTGAAGAAGCAATAAACTCCTAGATTTCAATTTCTTGTACCAAGCGAAGCCTTAGCAGTATATTTGTTAGGGACTACCCCTTGGCTTCACTAGGAGTTGGCCTAGGCGGAGGAGTTGAGGAGTAGGTGGCGGCACCTTAACTCTCACTTGCCACCAAAAAGGACACCTTAGGAGTGGATTGAAGATTTCTTCCACGTCTCCAGTGGTATAAAGGCTGACCCAACACCAGGTGGAGGGATGCCACATGGGAGGGAGAATTTTGCATCACCCAGGTTGATGTTGCTTGAGGACAAACAATCTTCGGGAAGGGAGGTGTGATGTCCACTTCCCAAAGATGGAGCAGTGGGGGTGACTTGGTAGTCTATCGTTCCCGTGAGCTATAGTCGGGGCTTTCGTGAGGAACAGGATGGAGGAATAAGGAGGAATTAAGGCTAAGCGATAGAATTAAGCCTAATTACTTAGGAAAATCACTTAAGCCTAAGTCGAAGAATTGAACGAAAGGTGATAAGGGGGTGACTTAATGGACAGATATTTCACTTAGGAGGAAGCCCTAGGTTAAGTGATGTCAACGGAAATTAGGTCGGGAAGGTATATAGAGAGGAATTTGACCCTAATTCCCTCATTGTATAATTATGATTTGATGTTGAGAGCTTCCATAGGAAGAGGAGAGTCGACCTTGTTGTTTTGTGAATTTACGGAGGAAACCACCACCCTTGATGGGTTTTCGGTGTTGAGACACACCCTAGCCCTGTGGAGATACCATCCGGGTATTTCATCATTCATTTGGAGCATTGATTGAGGAGTAGCGAAGGGTTAGCCAAGGAGAGCAAGCTATTAGGAGAATTCCGCAGTCTACTTGGTAGGCAGAGTGAATTCCCGATTGCGGATCCATTCCGACCCATTGGAGAACTAGCCAGGGCGCTTCCATTGAGCGGTCATCAGATTCCGACGGTGTAATCTTGCAAAGCGACCCATACATTTGTTTAGGACGCAGCCATTCCGGACAGTCATTTGGCTTTGCATGCACGAGGTGTTCCCTATCATATCCGGCCAAATCCTTCCAACCATTTCACTACGGGACGAGGCGATCGTTTTGAGCTACATGGCGGCCGATTCCGACGGTGGGATCCATTGGCGCGCATTCAGTGCCCAAGGAGAGCGCAAACCCCCCAGGGGTCGGATCTAGTGCCCGTAGAGGTCGGGATTCGGGTTCCGTCCGGACGTATTTCTAGTCACGACAACCCGAGCATTGATTGGAGCATTTTTGAGGAAATTCTGATGGTGGAGTTTTGAGATTGAGGTTTCCGGTACGACGCCGGTCCGGAGTGCTCATCAGGGATCGTTAAGTTTTGGTCATTCTCCAGGTGCATAAACCGTCTGCCTTCTTAACGGTTCTGGAGTATTTCTTTAACTATTTGATTGTATTCCGGTCTGAGATCCATGAGATCGGCGGCGTTTAGTCTATATATTTGGGTAAAGCGATTTGTATTCCCACACATTACCTTTGTTATTATTCCCTAATATTGAGTTGTTGACGCCCTTATGCTGTGCATCGTCATTTTATGATTGTAAGACCTTTATTTATGCTACATGCAACTATAATAACCACATGCAACCATAATAACCGACATGCAAACACTATAAACAAGATCATCTACATCAAACCCTAAAAGCGTGTCAACCCCGGTGTATCCCGGTCTGCGTTGGGCGGTAAGATCGTAGAAAATATCTTATTCCCTAGGCCGGATTAGGGATATTTTGACCCATTCTTACTTTATTAGTTTATTTTTTATTTCTTTTCTTTTTCTTTTTTGTTCGAAATTGTCGAGGGGACCTTGCTTTGGTGTAAGTGACCCGATTGAGTAAGCGTTACCCACAAGTGCTTTTACAGAAATTAGAAGGCTGGCTCGTGATGGGAACCCCTTTCCCTTGGCCATGCGATGACGAGTCAGCACCAAGCGTGGTGGCGGTTAATTGCTTAATGTCATCTTTGCTAGGTACCCATGGACCTAATAGGCTATTTCGTGGTAGGACCCCCTATCCTCTTGACTGGGTCTTGTTTGTTATTTTCTTACGGGTCCCTCTAGTTTAAATATCTTGATCAGCCGGATTAGGGATATTTCAGCCCATTCTTGCCTTTATTCGTTTATTTTTATTTCTTTTCTTTTTCTTTTTGTTCAAGAGCTAATCAGGGGACACTGCTTTGGTGTCGTGACCAGTGGTGGCAGCGTTACCCACAAGTGCTTTTACAGAAACGAAAGGTTGGCTCATGATGAGACCCCCTTTCCCTTGGCCATGCAGCCAAGAGTCACTGCCCTAGCATGGTAACCAGCTGGTGGCAATGTCATACTGCTAGGTACCCATGGACCTAATAGGCTAGCTCGTGATGAGACCCCCTATCCTCTGACTAGGTCTTGTTTTGTTATTTTCTTCTGGGTCCCTCTAGTTTCTTGTTGAGAAGCCTTTTATTGCTTTCTCGAGGATCCCTGGGCGAAGCATCTCGAGGTTTTATTCTTAGGCTTTTATCTTTTACCAGCTTACTTTTACCTTCTAGGCCTTTAGCCCCTTCTTCCCACGAAATAAGGTGCAATCCTGAAAATAGGTCTTTCAGAAGTCCCCACAAGTGGAAATCCAAAACCTATGGACAAAGGCTTGCTAGGACACCCTGTCAATCCCCCCAAACATGGTCAAGTGGGAAAATGTAAGATCCAAACAGTTAGAAATAAAAGGAATCAGATGCATATATTTAAAGGTTTTAATGATCAAAGGTGACACATACCATGATACCTGGACCAATTACCTCATGGAGCAAGAACTCTTTCTGATATAGGACCAAGCCGATGGTGATGGATGCTACTGCTGCTGACAAGATAAGGATGATGGAAGAAGAAAAGGTGGGACCTCCAGGGCCATGCTTAGGTCAATCCTGCTCTTGGTACTCCATGTCTAGGACCTATGGGCCTGGAGACATGATCTCCTAGTTATCACTAAAAAGTGGGGATAACAGACATCAAGGCATGAACATCATCAACACCACAAAGCCAAGCATGCCCCAATAGCACTTACTCTATTGGACTGCCCCTCAATGGCAACATCAACACTTATAAACCATAAGAACACTTTAAGAGATTATAGAGCTTTGAAACACAAGTGGTCTACAATACTTAAGACATTTAGTTAATTACCCACAAAGCATCACTTGTATATGAGGTTGAAAGATTATTATTGCAAGTGTTAAACCATAAGATATGCCAAATTAAGCCATGGTTATTAATTGCTTAGTGAGTTAAGGGTTTTAAGATTTTGAAAAGATTTTAATTACCCTAACTAAATATTTGACCAAAAACCTCCTACCCCAATTACCAAATGGCTGCTGGATGCTCAATAAGTGAGGCAACGAGGCCTACCCTAGCTTCATAGGTCAACCCTAATGAACCGAGTACTCCCGAAAAGGACGTCGCGCGTAGTGAGACCATCCCCGACCTAGCACCCTCTGTTGCCTTCCTCAATCCCCGTTTTAGATGGCGAAGATGGTGGTTTTAGATACCCTATTAAGTCTATTAAGTTATTATATCAATTGGTTAAGCTTTTAGATGTGTTTGAGAGAGTTTTAGTGACTTTTAATTGCCTTAAAATGGTGATTTTATGCCAAAACCGAAAATTTAAGTAGTTTATAAAGATGTGTTATTAAGCATGAAAATGAAGCATATTACCACATGTAAAGCATGTGAAGATAGAGCCGAAATAAATCTTTAATGCATCACCATTAATTAAGCTACAACATGAAGAGCTTGTAATGAAAAAATGTTAATGAACAAGGGCAAGAACAGCTTGCCAAAGAAAAAGAGAGAAACTCAAGCTTATTACCATTTATCTTATGATTGTTAAAGCATTAAGAGAGAATGTTAAGTGTGAAGAATAAAGCTCAAGATTTAGATGCGTGCCTACACTATCAACATATCCAACAACACATTACCTTAGGTGATGGCAAGTGGCCTTAAGTACGAGATAGCATGAAAGAGAAAATCACTTAGTCTACCATCAATGCATTAAACTATTTAGTGTTGGATTATAGCATGTGAAAATGAAATAGAACTTGAGATAACCTTAAGACATGCAAGATAGATTAAGCAAGTAGATTATGCCCC
>SNQJ01S0055561.1:12456-31105 GCA_010110895.2 Picea sitchensis
GCTATGCATTGAAGATGCTGGCATATTCTTAGTCGTCCTCCAAAATCAATGGATCAGATTTATTGTTCATAACTTTCTTGCATTTATCAAGGCATCCGTTAACATGTTTACTTTTTAACATTTACCTAATCACATTAAAAAAAATTGTTGTAAAGATATATAATTACCACGTTTAAATGATTAATTGGGATTAAACCGTGGCATCTAAATAATTGTCCACAACTGCCAGCCACGTTTCGACATTCACCAGCGCTATGTACCTTTCGGCGTTAACCAGCCGCCAGCCACTTTGCGGCTGTGCTAGTTTATTAAAAACTAATAATCTAGACTAAACTTAATCCTAAGCTTCAATTGCCTTAATGAACACACATACATTTTTTTTCAAGGCACATACATGGTGTGTTGGTGTTTGGTTGTTCCTTAAGGCTTAGGTAGTGGGTGGTCGCGGGTTGAAAACCCATTAATTAAGTGAATGAATTTTTTTTTACTAAGCTTAGCATATATTATTAAATTTAAATAATTTAAATAATTATGAGTTTTAATTTAATTTAATATAAGGTAATTAATTTAATTTAAATAATTTAAATTTTCATAATTGTATTAATATTTTAAATATAATTTAAAATCAAACATTAAAAAAAAATTACATTGAATTTAAATTGAAACCTTAATTATTTAACCAAAATAAAAAATAAAAACAAAAAAAATAAATAAAAATAAATAAAACAAGTTTAACGTGGGCGGCGGGTCCTCGCATGAGGCCCACATGCCCACTTATTCTTACAAAACCCTACACCTGTCTCTTCGAACCCTATGCGTCCTTCAAACCTAACACTCCATCACTGCCGCCTCTCTCACCCTACGCAAATGCGCCCTCGACTTCTCCCTCTCTGCTACGGTGGTGGAGTTATGGTAATGGCCGCGAGCTCCTCCCCTTGGCAATGCGTTGAGCAATGGGTTTAGTGATTTTTTGTTGCGTTCTTTGCTCCATCGAGATTGCTCCACAATATAACTTGCTGCAACGAATTCTACTCATGAAAATGGAGTTTTGGGGTGAGTCGCGAGTTGGCTGGTTTTTTTTTTTTTCATTTTGTTCTTTTGGAAAATTTTAGTTGTTCGTTGTATAATTGTTTTCTTCGCTGCATGGATTCTATCATTCAACTCTAAACCTCTCGAGCTCGAGTGCGGCTTCGGATTTAGAAATGTGTGTTTGCTCCATTTTTTTTTTAAAGGGTTGATGTTTCGAAGGAATTTTTTTTTTTCTTAGGTTTTTTTTTGTATGTCTAGGGTGCAAGTCACATAGAGAACTTATTGAGAACATGAGCCACTAGCTATTTAAAATAATTGTTAACTACTAAATGAAGCATGCAGTAATAACCATGTATCCTGAACAGGAGCGAAATCCACGACTATCATGTGCTTGTGTGTATTTATGTTAGTCTTTTGGTTTTACGGTTCTAAGGTTTTCTTGAAATCAATAACATAAGGGTTTAAGTTTGAAATCAATAATAGAAGGGTTTAAGTTTGAAGGGAACGGGCATTGGCCCTTTTGGTGTCATTTTGGAGTGGCATTTTTTTTTTTTTTAAGCTGCCCCAGAAGAGATTGAGCACCCCAAGTGGCTCTACTGTTGTGGGTGAAATGACCTTCAACGGGAAAACCAGTGACAATCAATATTTTTGATTGGCTAGGTTATCTTGACAAGGGTAGTCTGTTGTGGATATTTTGTTTTTTTCCTAAATCATCTGAGATTTGCGCCTAGCCTCAACTTCTTATTCATGCCCACAAGCCCGTAGGGAAATTTTATTTACCTTAGCAATGGCCGAACATGCCACTGTCTTCAGCACTGAACACATGACCCAATGGTCCTGCTTGGGAAATTCATTTAACGCATCTCACCACTGAACCACCAACCCTTCAGACTCCTGGGGCAAGCTACTGACCATTAGACTTTTGCCTTTTCTTTTGAGGTCTCTATCTCCTGCAATGATAGTAATGTTTTTTTTTTGTTGTGAATATACTAAAACCGACTTTTGTCCATGCTCTTTCTCCACTAAAATCCAGTACCATTTGGCACCATTTGTGTCCACAATACATGTACACAACACAACTGTGGTGTCACATACCGTTATCACTCATGGTTTTTCCGTGTGTGATTGCTCAATATATTGTATGGAAAACGCTATACTTCAGTGGCAACTCACCTCCATTGGGTTCCACAAATGCCCTCATTGGCGGTTTTCATCTCCTTTGTATGTCGTGTCTTCCAACACGCCACTGGAAGAAGCTACTGCTCAGGGATTCTTCTTTCCTGAGGCTTCAAGCAAGAGAGGTGCCTCTCAACAGAGGCTAGATTGAGCGGCGGGTATTTCTTCTGTCTTTTGTTTTAATTGAACATATATTAGGCACATCCTTTATTAAGATTTTATGAAATTTCATTTTTGTAGTGCCTCTTTACTAAACTCTGACAAAGGTAAATATATTTGAAGATACTTTCACTTTTTTTTTTTTCATAGTTGTAAAAACTCCTCGCGGATAACTCCTACGTCATTTGTCGAGCTTGTGTTTATCAAGTTAAATTGGTCTGAAGGCCGACATCCTGATGGCGACTCAAACTTCTCAGTAGTGGGTTAGAGCTGCAAAACTATAACAACCCTAGTTGCTTGTTTTACTTTGGTAAAATTTTTTTTTTTACATTTTCAATATGTATTTCATTTATTTTTATTTTGTATTAAAATTTATGTGTTTGGTTCGCAGGTTAGGCGTAGCTGGAGTTGGAGCTGGGAATTTGTCCCTTAAGTCTCAGATTTATCAAATTTTTGGGTGGGTACAATTCCATTACTAAATTGGGTAGGCGGGTAGGTAGGTAGGTAGGCCCTTGGTTCCAGATTTTGAACCAGGGCTTTGATACCATTTGTAGTGGCCATATTATTTAACATCAATTAATTCTACTAACATAACAGTAAAGTTCAATAATTCCTCTATATTGAGCAAATTAGTAAAATTCAAAAATTCCTTTAATTGAGCACATTCGCATATAGATTTATCCACAAATAATAAAATTTTATAGAAAAATAAAACAAATACACAATTTTAAATACCTGGGTTTGATGCTAACCCTTTGTTTGTTCGCTTGCCTTGTTGGCCGTTGCTGCACTGTGTAAACACTGCCCAAAACCTTGTTCCACCTTGCCAACTAGGTAACTTCCTAGCTCGAGGATATCATATGGATATCTTGGCCCCCGTGCCCAAAACCTCCAGCAAACCGGTGCCTTTACTGATCCAATCCGACTCCAAAACTCAACTCCTACAAATCTAAGAGAAACTTCCCCCCCAAAATCCCTTAGAATGGTAATCCCTTCGTAAACCTCCTCAGCCTCCATATCCTTCCTTCACCGCCTCATGCATTTACTTCCTTACCTACTCCTAGTTAATGCCCCTTATCCTTTCCTTTATTATTTTATCCGCTCGTAATTAATATGTTATCCCTTTCCGTGTACGTAACCTTTTTAATTTAAACAATATAACTTATTAATCTATTAAATTTAATACTCATGTTATTAAATTTAATACTCATGTTATTAAATCTAATAGGTAGTTAATTAATTAATTAATTAATCAAAATTATAACCTTTAATTAATTAACAACTACTTAATTAATATCATTAGATCAATCTTTGTTTAGTTATTAACATGGTAGGCATAATTAATTACCTAACAAATATTTTACTTAATAATCCCTAAGTACATATTCTACTAGGGCTGTTACAAATCATTGGAAAACCTACTTTTGATGTTTTATGTGATCCTTCGCTACTTGAGCCTTATGTTTTATTCTCAAAGGTGATGTGATTGATGGAGGATCATACCCATAGATTTCCATAAATGGGAACATTTTGAATGAAGTATGGAAATGTGTGTTGTAGCACCATTATACCAAAGGTAACCATTTGAACCATTGTGATTGTTTATCAAATGAAAAGAAATGGAGATAATTATAGATCTTTATTATTTTCCCATTATGTTGGGATGGTAAGAGGAGTTGTGATCCAATTGAGTAGCCAAATAGGTAAACAATTCAATCCAAACATTACTAGTGAAAATTTAATCTTTGTGTTAGGGTCCTAATCTCACTAACCCCCTTAGTAGATAGATAGGTTTTTATGTATTTCAATGTATGGAGATGATATCTAGTAAATAAGGTCCATGCAGTAGTTTGAAAAAAATAAATGTAAGGTTTACTAGGTTCCACCTACTAGAATGTTTCTTCTCTAGAATATTCATAGGAGGTAAATAGTTTTATATAAAGAAGTAGAAGCAATGGTAATGATATGCCTTGTGAAGCTATTTCTAATCGAAGTTCCACTCAATTGGAAGTTATTGAATTTGAAATTTTATTAAAGTAAAACACATGTAAATGGAGTTTCACTTCAATGTACCCTAAAGTATATCATAAGGCCTCTAAGTTTCCTGAAACCATCTCTAGATAAGTAAATTAACTGTCTGGATACTATATTGGCACAGAGAATAACAATTAAGAAGATTACTCTCTAGTACCTAAGTATTCAAGTAGTACAACCAAGGGTATGGTCGAGCCTCCTTAGTTAGAGTCCCAAGAAATTGGATCAATCACTATTATTGGACTTGGAATTTATGTCAAAGACATATAGCATGTATTACCCCCTTTTCCTTAGGACCCTAGAAACTATAATCCTTGCTAACAATCCTAGACACTCTTACAAAAGTGGTTTTCTTAAAAATGTATGCATTCAATCAATGGAAACCCTACTTCCTACTACCAATCAATGAAATTCCTACGTAAACTCCATTATTGACAATTTGAGCATTTTTTCCATGTAGTTTTATTGACAAGAGTTTAAAAAAAACTATGGGTCCTCACAACACCCTTATTTAGGACCTATATCAATAGAATCCTTGTGTCACATTGATCATCATGGTACCACTCTCTATAAATCCTTTTTTGGTCAACCCACTCACCCCATTACCCAAAAAATATATCAATAGATTGAGAAAGAAACATTGATCACCTTGGTATCACTCACCTATAACCCTTTTCTTATTGAACCACATCCCTATGGCTACTAGAAACCACAATATTACCAATTGAGTCTCCACCTTGGAAAATTTGTGTGAGGAGTTCCAATATTAGTTAGGTTATACCCACTCTTACACCAAGAAAAACTTTTCTTTCATCAATTCCAAGATCAACAAGATGAACTTGGTCCTAGAGAAATTTTCCTAACTCATGAAAATGTACAATCAATTCAATGACCAATCATCCCAACTAGAGGGAGTTGAATAAACAAATTCCATGTGGCTTGACTCTCACCAATTTTTTCATGATCCTATGTCTTAAACGTGGCATTAACACAGTAAGTTGGATCCAAACAATTTTGATTCCTCTGAACCGATCGATTATGTCACTCAAATTGAACATTAGTTTTTTCCCTACATGGCGTCATCGATGAATTAAAGAAACTTCATGTTGGTGTCTTATATTTATATCCTAAACAATGTAAATTGTGGGAATGGTCTAAGAACTTACATAGGGGTTATATTTATTGGATATATTCTTTGCAAATATCTATAAACATTTTGAACCAAACACTCATTATTTCAGTTTCCTAAACAAAATTTAAAAATTTGGTATAATTGAAGAGTCCATCTCTCCTTTCCATAAACTCACTTTTTGCATTGAAATCATGTTAGATACTTTTTTTATGGACTTCTTTATCATTGTTCTGAAGGAATAAATATGCACCCAATATTTAATGGTTCACTCTACTACTTGGCTAGAGGCATCTCAAACAGCTAAGGAATAAATAAATAAATAAATTATTCTCCATCCTTGACCCACCAATTCCTCAACTTCCTCTCCTCCTCTCAAGATCCAAAATTTAACCTATGTTGGCAAGGTAGAGCACCAACTTAAAGGTATTTCTTGCAATTATGATGAGAAATACATGGGCATAAATATAAGGAGGAAAATCTCTTTATGTCCATTTCAAAGGATGAAACTAAAGTTGTATCTTAGGAATCTATGCCTCTACCAATTAAAGGAATCCCCCCCTCTGATTAGCTAGACCTGGAACTCAAAATCTACTCGCATGCCCTGACTGGTATTTTGGTTTTCCAAACCCTCAAATTAATTAGCTACATCGAACATCATAAATTCATTATCTTAATTGACAATGGGAACACTCATAACATTATTCATTGATGTGTATCCCAAGAAACACACTATTATATTCATGTTGTCAACAACTTTGAGATCATGATTGCTAATGAAGGTTTCATGAAATGTGGGGGTTGTTTAAAAGATGTTTGGCTTCAAATTTGTGATTATTCCTTCAAAACCCACATGTTTGTTGATGAAATGTGTGATAAATTGTTAAGAACATTAGGCCCCATTACCATGGATTTTTTAGTATTTATACATGATTTTCATACAAGAGGGGCATTTCTATACTTTCCAAGGAATCACAATCAGTTCTCCAGAGATCACTTGCTCACACCATATGGAAAAAAATCTTAAAAAATGGAATTCAAGCTTTGTGGCCGAATTCCATTCCATTCAAGCTTCTAATACAACTTCTCAACCCATCCATCCTAACATGTAGTTAATCTTGGTCAAACGGCAATCATTATTTAAAAGCCCCCAATTACTCACACCCTCCCATAGTGCACATTATCATTCTATTTATCTCATACAAGGTTCCTTCCACTCAATGCATACCCTTATCACCACGCATTTTCCCCAAACAAATAAACTGAAAAGATAGTTCAATATTTTCTCACAGTTGGTGTCATGTTCCCTAGTGTCTGTCCTTATTCATCACCAATTGTCATGGAACTAAAAAAATAAGGAACCTGGTGTATGTGTCCTGACTTTTGAACTCTCAAAACAATAACCATCAAGGATAAGTTCCCCATTTTTGTCATTTATGATATCATGGATGAGCTCGGGGGTGCTCAATTATTCACCAAATGTGATCTTTGTTTTGGCTACCACCAGATTCTCATGAAGGATGCCAATATTCCCAAAATGGATTTTCACACCCCTGAATGACATTATGAGATCTTGAAGATGGCATTTATCTTTTGCAATGCACCTTCCACCTTCCAAGGTCTCATGAACCACATATTTCAATAATTTATAAATCATTTTGTTTTCGTATTTTTTATGATTTCCTAATCTATAGTAAAACTTGGCATGCCCATTTCACCCATGTGGACAAAGTCTTACAACTAGTATCTAAACATCAAATCTTTCTCAAGAGGTCCAAATGTTCCTTTGGTGTCTCTAAAGTAGAATATTTGGGTCATGTTGTTATTAATGATGGTGTACAAGTGGACACAAAGAAAATTGAAGCTGTGAAGGATTGGCCACGTCCTAAGACTATTAAAATTTTATGATGCTTTCTAGGTATCACCAATTACTAATGAAAGTTCATCAAGAACTATGGAAATATTTTTTCTCCTCACATTGCCTTACTTAAAAGAAATCCTTTTAGTCATAATGAAGATATAGACTAGGCCTTCCATGATTTGAAGAATGCTATGTGTACAACCCCAGTACTTTCTTTACCAAAATTTATCAATACATTTTTTGGGAATTTGATGCCTTAGGGAAAGGAATTGTAGCAATCCTCATGCAAGAGGGAAGACCCCTGGATTTTAGTAGAAAACAACTCTATGAGAGACACTTGGGAAAATCCTCCTATGAAAAATAAATGATGGATATCTTGCCTGCTATGGATATATGGCATCCCTACCTTATAGAAAACATTTCCATATTAAAAATAATCATTGTAGCCTTACATACTTCCTAGAGAAAAGGATTTCATCTACAGATCAATTAAAATGGGTCACCAAAATTTAGGCTATGATTATGAAATCATTTATAAGAATGGAAAGGAGAAAGTGATAGAATATGATCTCTTTTGAAAGTATGAAGAGGAAGGGTCCCTCTTTTCAGTCTCCTTCATGGTAATATATTGGTAGAATGAGGTCTATAAGGAATGGTTCACAGATCCCAATATCGTCCACCTAATCCGACAACTCCAAACGAACCCCATGCATTTCAAGTATACACTGCACACACTGAAGATGTTCACTATAAAGGGAATCTATATTTGAGAAAAAAATTACACCTTTAAACAGACAGTGTTATCACTTCATGCATCTCCAATAAATTGTCATTATGTCATCCATAAAAAAAATGAATGGATCAATCATTGATTTTTTTGGGAAGTCATGAATAAGGACATCCACACATTTTTGGTAGAATGCAACCTTTTCCAATGACACTAGGGAGAAACCAAGAAAACTCTAGGAAAACTACAAACTTTACCTATTCCACTAGATTTATGGACTAAAATTATATGGACTTCATTCTTGCGTTACCAAAATATAGTAATAAATCAATAATCATGGTTGTGGTTGATCAACTTTCCAACTATGCTCATTTTTTTCTTTCCAACACCCCTTTAAATATTTCATGTTCACTCAAGTATTCATGGATAATACATTTAAACTCCATGACATGCCATAATATATGGTAAAATACCATGACCCCACTTTCACTAGCAATTTTTGGCAACAAATATTTCATCTCCAGAGCACTGAATTGCATATTAGCAACACCTATCACCCCCATACTGATGGTTAGATGAAAGTTAGCAACAAGTGTTTGGAAGCATATTTGAGGTTCTTTACTTCATAAAAATAGTCCTAATGGGTTCAATGGTTACCCCTAGCATAATAGTGTTATAATACAATTTATCAGGGGGGGCACTCAAATGACCCCCTTTGAAGTTGTCTATGTCAAAAAGCCACAATTAGTGATATCCCACTTATCATGACACTCTAAGGTATAGGAGTTCAAAAATACCCTCAAATATTTAGTCAACATTCTTCACACTCTTGAAGATAATCTATCCATGGCTCAAAATATGATGAAACAAGAGGTTGATTAATATCACTGAGATCACCATTCTAAAGTAAGGGATCAATTGTTCCTCATATACAACCTTATAAGAAGATATCCCTCACATAAAATCACCACTAGAATTTGGCTCCAAAGTTTTATGTCCACTATAAAGTCCTCAAACATATTGTTCTAGTGGCTTATAAGTTAAAACTTTTAAGACACTCTAAAATTCATCCAGTATTTCATGTTTATTTATTAAAGAAAGTGGTTGGATATCATTGCATGTTCAAACTAGAATTCCCAAATAAGATGTATAAGGTTCCATTAGTTTGTAGATTGATTTAATCCTTGAAAAATGAGAGTGTTATCTCTACCAGTGAACTATCTAATAGGTCTCGATACAATGGAAGGATACACAACTAGAGGATGACGCATGGGAATGGGAAGAGATTCTTCATTATTTCCCTGATCTCCAACCTTGAGGAAAATGGTTATTTTTAAGGGTAAGGGCATGTTGGGGTCCTAATATACCTAACCCCCTAAGTACATATATAATGTTATAGCCTTAATTTCCACCCTATAGGATAAGAGACGAAAACAATAGAGCATGAAATCCAAGACATGGATCTAGCTTAATATTTAGATCATTTTAACATGTTGTCACTTGTCATRCATGGAAAATGAGCTACATGTCATGGTTTAKCTATAGTKAAAACCATGAYACCTTATGTAACCTTCTAGATYCACAGAGTTTTGAAGAGGAAATYGAGGGATGATTTGGTTATTCGTGGCATGAGCCTTGGAACTCACATCATCCGAGTATCCAATGGTCTCTAGAATATATAAAAGCTCCCACAKGAATCTTCTAAGAATTTATATAAAKAAGGGAAATCTTGAGAATGAGGAGGAAGAATCATTTACAAATCTATGTTSCCAAAATTCATAGGTGCTTCTMCATATACATCAGTTGTAGTYARGTTACTTAGCTTGGTTGAAGAGATGAGGAGGGTCAATGAGAAAGGGACAAAGAGGAGTGTATCTACATCAAGAGGTAATTGTATTGATGTAGTTATGTTATTTAAATTAATAAATCATTGGTTTTCCCCTATGAATGATTGTATTTCATGCATAATTTTCAGATCTAGTTTATTTCATCATAGATCTGGTTAGGTTCAATATATATCTATGATTATAATTCTAACAAGAGAAGTGCGAAGGCATTGCTTGTCTATTGTGTGCAAGGAGTAGGTTGTAGAAGATGGAGCTAAAACTTTAGTACTGCATCAGCTAAAACATATGAAAGGTGACCTTAAGGAAAATGTATGTTATTCTACCATGCCTTAGTTTAAATGTGAATCCAATTGTTTGAATCTAAGAAAAACCTTATAATTATACCCCACTATATGTATAGGATCAATAGGCAGTTGTTAGAGAGATATTACTATCCACCCATTGGATTTTGTCCATAACATAAATGGTGACTCCAGTGAAGAAGAACCTTTTATTCTTCCCTAGTTTAGAATCGCTTTATTAGTATCCTCTGTTTTGATTTGGTTATTTCATTCCCTAGTACTCCCTTAGAGGTTGGATCCCTCAAATCTAACAAGATCTTAGTAATATCTCTCTATTTGTTTTTAAATTATACAACGTGTCTCTTGTTGCACTACTACTGATAAGCGAATAATCACGTTTGGTAGGTCCTCTGACCCACGACACCCCTTATAAAATGAGAAAATTGAAAATTTTCCTTATTTATGTGATCATATATGATTTATCTAGTCTCATGGATCTATGATTGGTCTATATTTTTTTATCTTTTCTCTAATCAATTTCTTTTGTCACACCTTTTGTCTTTAATTTCAATTTGAAGAGTGTTTATGTGGGTCATGGCTTGCTTGGATTCTTTTTTTACACTTGTTTGGTATCTAGTGATCCATTAAAGTTGGGAAGTGTATCCAATAGTGTCCTATATTGACTTCAACTCATTTTTTTATACTCTTGTGATTGGTGTTCATTACTAGGTCCATTTTCAGAGGTAAGTTTTGGGTTGAGATTCTTGTAGAGACATTGGAGTGGGGTTTACAACATCACTACCAATTTCCTACATCCCATGATTGTTGATATGCTAATTTTGTATCTTTATATTGCTTTTTTGTTTAGATTAAGAAATTCTTTGCATAATTTGGAAAAATAAACAAAAAATATTTTCATTCTTACAATCTTTTGACCCATTAAATACAAACTGAATTGTTGAAGTGTTTGGTTTGAGGTCTTGCTGAAAGTTTGGATGTGATTTATTTTGCATGGTTGCTTGGTGTTTGAGAAGTTGCATTGTGAAGTTTAAAAATAAAAATAAAAACCTGTTTCCCTCCCATATCTAAAATTCATTGAAGCGAACAAATTGCATTAGTATATTTTGAAATGCTTTGGTTGGGTCAAGAGCCACAACATCACAAAAAGTTTCATCCATTTTCCATTTGACATAAACAACAACCATAAAAAAGGTATTCATAGATTAAAATCAGCTAGGCTCTTTTCTTTGCTAGGAAAAAAACGTTATATAGGCTTAGGAACTTGGAATAGGAGTGGATATTAAAGTCGCCAAGGCCACCAAAACAAAACCTAGAGTCATTAAAGAGTGTAAAAATCAAATTTTCAACCACATTCTTAGGAACCTCGTCTAACACAAGAGTCAAACACAAGGTTGCATAGAGGAAAGTAAGGAGATTACCCCTTTCTACTTGTTTTGGTGTTTGGGGTATAACTTCTATTACTATTTTAATGTACCTTAAATTAACCAAGGAACATTACTTGTGGAAAAACACATAAATTAAAAAAATTAAAAAAAATTAAAAAAATTGCTAGTTAATTCATGTAGTTTAGCGTCTATGAATTTAATACATATTTAACTAAAATATGATACCCATAACAAAATGAATCTACATCATTTAAAAAAAAAAAAATTTAGCCATAAAATCATCTACAATAACACATAAAAACCATTCTCATGTACAGAGTAAAAAAACCATAAAACTCATAAGATAACTCATAAAAATAGATAAACAATTATCTTTTTAAATCGTTTGTGCAACTAGCTCCCTACAAAGGACGTTCCACCCAACCATAGACATTTTGTTCCAAATATCAACAAGAAGTCACCCCGGAGATGGGGTTAGGGATACACAAGAGAAGGGTTCCTCTCACAGTCCACTCACAACTCTAAATCCACAACCAATGTTATTCTCCTACAACTAATCCAAATTTCATCCATCTCTCTTCCTCTTGACCTTCCCAACCCAAGGAATGTACCCCTTTATTGTTGTCAGTCCCTTGGGCATCCCATTCGTTTATCAGGGTCTCTATGACACAAGTAACCAGGAATATCTCAACTTGGAACTCAAGAGCTATTTCTTCCAGGAAAACTACTTGCAAAAATAACAACAACACTTGTTGTCACGATGCAACTCATATAGAATTTCACTATTTATGCCTTGTTATCCTCGATTTCATGGGATAACTAGGAGATCATGTATCGAGGCCCACAAGTCCTAGACATGGAGTACAGAGAGCAGGATTGACTTGAGCATAGCCCTAGAGGGCCCATCCTTCTCTTCTTTCATCAAACTTGTCTTCTCAACAGCAGCAATATCCATCACCATCGGCCTGGTCTGGTCTCTAGGTATCATGGTATGTGTCATTTTTTATCATTATAACCTTTAGATATATGAATCAAATTAATTTTATTTCTAAGGATTTCTTGGATCTTACATTAACCCACTTGACCATGGTTGGGGGGATTGACGGGGTGTCCTAGCAAGTCTGTACCCATAGGTTTTGGTTTACCACCGGGGGGATTTCTGAAGAGCCATTGTCTTCTCCCATCATATCATCACTTCTACATCTTATATCCCACTCACATGTCCCATTCCCCTAGTCCGGGCATTAGGATGATCTGTTTGTGGGGTTGCACCTTATCTCATGGGAAGAAGGGGCTAAAGGCCCAGAAGGTAAAAAGAGCTAGTAAAAGATAAAATCCATAAAATGAAACCTAGAGATGCCTCTCCCAAGGATCCCCGAGAAGGAAATAAAAGGCCTCTCAGCAAAAAACAAGAGGGACCTGAAGAAAAATAACAAAAACAAGACCTAGAAAACAGGATAGGGGGTCTCATCATGTGCCAGCCTATTATGTTCATGGGTACCTAGCAGTATGACATTTCCATTATCTATTCACCACACCAGGGTAGTGACCTTTGGTTGCATGGCCAAGGGAAAGAGGGTCTCATCATGAGCCAACCTTGTCATCTCTGTGAAAGTGCTTGTGGGTAACACTGTCAGCTCTGGTCACCATGCCAAGTCAATGTCCTCTAGTTAGTCCTTGAAATAAAAAAAGAAGAAAGAAAATAAAGAAAAGAAAAGAATAAAGGCAATAAAGGGATTGGAAAGAATTGCATCTATGATGGGTACAGCTCGCCTTCTACAAAGGAACCCACAGGTAATATCATGCATCCCTATCTTTCACTCTACCCGTATGTCTGGACATCCCTTGACCACATCACCTTGTATTACATGGTTTGGATGATACCCCCTGGAGACTTTCCTTTCCTTATGGATACTATCCCAACAGGGTGTTTTTTCTTTTTCTTCGGCTTTGTATTGTAGGTCATTGTAATATCTTTGAGCTATTGAATGATATATCCGGGTTTTTATGCATATCTTTGATAAAATTAATGATGAAATGTGATTGACATTGCTATGATCCCTGTGACTAATGATCCCATGGAGGGAAAACTTTTTGATGTGCAGGACCATGCTCGACGAACAGGTACCAATTGGACCGGTACACATGGGGAGATGATTAGTTCGGACCTCCATGGGGCTGAAGATCCCATCAGATGGTTGTTGGGACCCCATCAAGGGAAGAGACAGGACAATTCTTGGTTGATATTTTCACCTGAGAAGAAGAAGGACGTTCCATTTGAGACACTTTGGTTGAGCCCATCCTAGGGGAGTTGACCCACTGCAGGTGGAACGTCTCCCTTTGATGTCCCGGGATGCCACCTAGGAGCCACTAACGTCACCTTCAGCATATGGCAGATTGACAGGGCAGCTGGCATCTGTGGCAGGGTTTGGAGGCCCAAAGAGGGCTAACGTTTTGTCATTTGTGCTACATTTTTCCCTAAAAAGGGCTAACGTCTCCCTCAGTAGGTCTTGACGTCTTTCTTATGCTCATTTAGGGCTTTGATTTAACAATTTAATGTAAAAACAATATGATTTTGGTTTGTAGCCTTGTCATCTATTTTTAATGACCTAATTTTAATTAGAGGTCATGATACACTATATATTGAGGAGTTTCTCCCTCATTTTGACAATAACACACAACTCACTCTCTTGTGAGGTCTAATTTTTGCACCCTTGTTGGGTATTTGGTTTTTTAAAGTGAAGCACACTTGTTCATGGAAGGATTTTCTTGGCATGCTTGGCATTTCTCCTGAAGGAAGGTTTACAACTAGGGTTTGCATTGCTATTTCTTCATGATATGTAAGTGTATTTTATGCAAAACTTCTTAATTGAATGGTTGTAAGCTTGTATTCTTGCATTTATTTTAAATTTTCTAATTTAAAAACCTAGGTGACAAGCACATAAGTAGGTCCTTGTTTCATGTCCCCTTAAAGACAAATATTCAACCATTGAAGAAGGAAGGAAGAGCCTAGGCTTTGCTACACTCTTTTTACTTTTTCCCTTGTGCTAGTTGTGATTTTTAAAGGTTAAGAAGGAGGGGACGTCCCAGGCCTAGGTTATCTACACCTAGGGTCATCCATCTTCTAGGGTTGGGTGATAGAGCCTTGCCATTGCGACACTCTCCCTCACCTCATTCTCTTGTTTTAACTTATCTTGTATGCTAGCCATTTTGCCAAGTTTGACCTAAGGAAGGAGGAAGACCATGAGTCCTTTCTTAAGAAAAATCATAGTAAGCCTCTTTCCCCTAGGGTTTTGATTATAGGTCCCTGCCATTGCAACACTTTATAACCCTTCCCTCTTGTCCTTAACCTTTATTCCTTCAAATTTGCATCCTCTCCTTAATTGACTCCATCCACCCCTAGGCACTGATCTTAAATCCACAACGTTGAAGTGATAGTGCTCAAACAACCTCTTAAAACTTTTAAATTTGAAACCCTAACTAACTAGCTAACCCTAAGTAGGGTGATGTCATACTTGGTTATTCCATCTTGATGCAACACCTTTTGATGATAAGCAATTAGATGATGGTTGAAAGCATTTATTGAGTAAAAGATTGATTAAATACATTGTTCGCTACATCATCTCAATAGTTATTGATGAATTGATATTTTCCATTGCTATATTGATAAAACGTTGATCTCATTAATATATGTTGTTTTACATTGCTTACATATTGATGTCAGATAGTTACATGAAGTACTAACCCACTGAATTATAGCCTTCATATATTATTTTTATATTGTCTTGTTACAGGTAGGTGTTCTCATTTGGGCATACACTTCTTTATTAGCTGATTAGTCGGACTATCTAACCTTGGTGGTAACCTGTGAGGAGGAACTTTTTCTTTCACCTTTATACTTTGGCCTCTTCAAAACCCTAGGTTACTGGGGACGTCTCCCATAGGATAACCTCCCTGAATAGAAAGAACCTCCCCATTGTGGTGACATTAGGTGGGTAGGTTCCTGTTACGCGAGTTTGGCCTCTATCCCTTAGCCTTCTGACCTAGCTACAAACTGTGTGATAACATTTTGGCGCCGCTTCCAGGGAACACTGAGTCAATCTTCCTCAAATGGAAAAACTTTTCGGTAAGCCTTTCCTCAGAGACCTCTTCTTACAAGCTTACCTGGCGACTCAACTAGGGTGTTTTTCCCCTTTTCTTTGGTAGTTTCAAGTAAACTATCTGGCGACTCCTCAAACTAAAAGGAGATTCAACAATCCTCCTTTGTCTTTTAGAAGGAAGCCTCCCTTAAACTCTCCTGTTGTCAAATCACTTTTCGAGAAGATCCTTCCTTTAAGAATCATGTCTACCTCTGAGACCGCTACTACGAACCCAACCAACAATCAAAGACAATGGTCATCTACCCTTTTAAGGCCATTAGACATGTCAGCCATACCAGACTATCCTAGGAAAATGCCACCCAAGTATGAGAAGTGGTTGCCTAAATTTACCGGTACTGATGCCATCAGTGCTGAAGAGCATATGAGAAACTTTTGGGCATTCTTTCACCTTCACCCCATCAATGATGATGCTAAATATTTGGTCATGAAGTTGTTCTCTGCTACTCTTTATGATGCCTTAAGGCATTGGTACCTCAACCTTCCTGATGGAATCATCAAGACCATGGATAGACTTGAAGAGGCCTTTCTCAAAATATGGATTATCAAAGAAGACCCTAATATGCTTCTCACTTGACTAAATGGCCTTGCTAAGTATGAAAATGAGTCCATTCAGGAGTTTCACACTAGATTTGAGACTTTGCTATAAAGAATTCCCACAAGCCATCACCTGAAAGATGACTACCTTGTTCATATTTACACCAGATCTTTCAATGGCCAACTAGGGTATCTTCTTAGAGACAAAACCCCCAATCCATTCAAGAATCCCAAGAGATCACCACCAAGATAGAAGGGAGCCTCCTTTCATCTAAAATTGATCCCTTTGCTAACCCTAGGGGGAGAATAGACACCAAGCAGAAAATAGTACAGAATGCTGAGCCTAATTCAGATCTTTGCACTAGTATCAACAAATTACAAGCCTTCATGGATGGAATCATAAAGAATTAGGAAGAAATGATGAGCATTATTGTCAGACTTGAAAAATCCAATATCCAAGCACCTAGACCTTTGTTCAAAGGGAAATTCCAGAAAGGGAACCAATTTTACAAACCAAAGAATGAGCATGAAGTTCCAAACACCCTGGCCCCTACAAACGTTGTTGATGAGAACCCTTGGTGCCTGGAGTGTAGTGAAGCACATTGGGAGCATGAATTCCCTTATAGAACTGGCCATCAGCAAGTCAACAATATGGATTGTTTCATGGGGCTTCCTTAGATAAATATCATAGATATAGAACATCAACAAGATGTGAGGGAAGCAACCAGAGCAGTAAGGATGGAAGTAATAAACAACCTGGACCAAGAATCACGACAAAAGCTAAAGAAATAGGAATTTCAGGAATACAAAAGGAAGAATCCAAAACAACCTACTGTCTACCACTGATTAGCCGAAACCCCTGCCTCTTCAGGTGCTTTTTCCTAGGACATCCAAAACTGGTAAGGTTGACCTTAACTTTGACTTTGAAGGGGAATTATCAAACATGCATGTGAATTTTCCCCTAAGAGAAGCAATCAAGATCCCATCCATCAAAGAATGCTTTGATACCTTCTTTTCGGGATTAGATGAACCTATGGAACCCCTTATTATGTTGCAAGCTGACCATTTCAGGGTCCAGTATGGTGAAAACCCTCCCTTCTTCATGACTTTAATAATGAACAACTAATATCTTAACAACTTCATGCTAGATACAGGTGTTGGTACTAACATGATGTCTCTTAAAGTCATGCAACAAATGGGTTTGAAGGTCACTAGGCCTTACAAGAATGTGTGTGGTTTCGAATCTAAAGAAATACCCACACATGGAGTGGTTCAAAATGTTGAAGTGCACTTAAAAGAATACCTCGAGAAGACAGTCCATATTGACATTATAGTGGTTGATATCCCATATGTGTGGGGAATGTTGTTATCTAGGAAGTTTGGCGCAATGATAGGTGGTTCCCTTGAGATGGACCTCACCTTTTTGCGATTACCTTTGAAACATGGAATGATGGGACGTCTACTTAATGTGCCAATAACTGGGGATCATGTGTAAGATATTGTTCATCCTGCTAAAAATGATAAAACGTAGGAAGATATGATACAAACTCTTCAAAAATATTCTCCAGAAGACATGCCCTTTTCAACAGAGGAAGACTTTGATCAGATCGAATGGCCCAAGAAATAAGAATACCAACAACTCCTAGATGAATTCAAGAACAAAGAAGTTGGGATGGTGAAAATATTAAAGAAAAATGAAGATGACGTACAAATCCTCCCATCTCAACAAGAAGTCTTTACAGCAGAAGCCCACCCACCTCCCTCAGTGCAATACACCAGGGTTGTTCAGGGAACGACCAAATACAAATTCAGAAAGTATAAGGACGGAGATATGGTATGGATGTGGGATGCTCAGAAAGGAGATCCAACTAATGTAAAAGAAAGCACACAGTCATGGCTCATACCCTTCAAAGTTGGAAGGGAATCAATTGATAACTCATACTACTTGTCCACTTTGGAAGGAAGAAGGCACCCATTACCCATCAGCGGGCACCTCCTCAAACCCCATCAGGGTAGTGGGACCTAACTCCACAGGTAAGTATAGGTAGGTAGGAATTTTTCGTGTATTATAACATTTGCATTTCATGATAGTTTGTTTCCTCACTTGCATATTGATTGTTTTATTTCATTTATATACATATATATTGCGGCCTGGTCTTGTATTGTAATGCCCCATATTTTGACCTTAGGTAGTTAGAACATTGTTGTTTACTAATCTTAAAAATTCAAAGTTAAGCATTTGTTTGGAGTCAGTTAGACATTGAGATGTGTACCTCTAGACCTATTTGTATGTTACATGATATATG
>SNQJ01S0055561.1:57258-71314 GCA_010110895.2 Picea sitchensis
TAATTCTAGATTAGACAGTTTTAGAGCGCAAGAGGGAAATGGGATATAGACACCCTCATTGTATAGTTGTAAGATTATTATGCCAATAGAGCATAGAGCATAGAGAAGAGAGCAGAGAGTTGTAGTTGAAAACACCCATGTACAAAGATTTGAATTAATAGAAAGAGCTTTGATTCAAATTCATGGTGTCGTATTTGTTCTCTATGTATGCATGTTGAATATTATGCTCATGGATGTTTACTTTCTATTATACATTTTCTTTATATGCTATGTATATGATTTCATGCTTTGTGTTTGAAGTGTGAGAGAGAGTAAGGAATGAGTTTCAATTGTTTCTCTATCTGAGCAAGAGTTCCTGCAAGGAGTGCATTTGAATTTTCCATAAGGAGTGCGTTGACAAGAGTTCAGAGTTTCATCTCTGAAAGTTCAGGAGGGATAACAATTGTCTTCATTCTCGCAGAAGTGCAAGTTGAGTACAAGAGCCGTGCAAGGAGTGCGCAGGCCGAGTAAAGTCTCAGAGTTTGTGAACCTGAGAAATTGTTGAAGGACTACTGTTGTAGGGAGTGCGCAGAGTCGAAGGACTTCAATTCTTTGAAGTAATTGAAGGATTCTCCGCAAGGAGTGCGTGCGGGAGTCATCTTTAAGACTCGAAGTTGGAGAAAGCTTAGGATGGATAGGGTCCTCGCAGTTGCCGAAGAAAAGCATAGAAGGTTGGTGCCTTGAAGTGTTAAAAGGAGGCATAGAAAGTTTGTGTTGCAGGTGGGTAAGTTCCACAAAGAAACACTTGGTTCAATTCGCAGGAATTGTCCAAGAAGAAATGGACGGTCATAATTCTTTGAGAAGAATTCGCAAAGTCACAAGAGTCGTCAGATCTTGCAGAGAAGTAGGTACGTTACGGTGAGCTTTCCTCAAGCGTAAGCTCAGAAGAAATCAGGCTCGTAGGATCCAAGTCAGCCAGGGTTGTTGGATCGCTCGCGAAATCTCATTTCGGGGTTTCGTGAGTTGAAGGGTTGAAGGTTTTGCATCAAGGTTTGCGAAGTCGCGAAAGGTGAGTGGCGAAACAGTGAAGAGAATCACAATCGTTTATTAGGAGGAGGACAGGTGGCAGAGATCTAGAGATCTCGCGAATTCGAAGGTTTGCAAGGTGAGAGCCCAAAGGTTGGGTACTCTAGATTGCGAAAGGCGAAGTCCCGAAGGGGCGAAGAAACGTGTGTGTGGGGCCAACTATCGGTGACGTGTATCAGGATTCGTGCGTCATCTTTTGAAAGAAGTCAACATCCCGTTGACCTCTCGTGTCTTGGGGGTTCGCGAGACAAGAGTCGGGAGTTCGACATCGAACCTCATGAAGCAGAGAGAAGCAAAAAGTGCTAGAGTTAGCCTAGCCAGTGGTCATGCGCGAAGGGAACTAACACAAGGGAGCTATACCCGTATCGGCACTTTGGGTATCGAGGAATTGAGGAGGAAGAGTCGAGAGCCTAGACTCGCGAACTCGCGAACTCGTGAAGTTACGACAAGGGAATTTGGGTAAGACCTTGGTCATAACAGTGTGGTCGTTAGGGGGTAAAGGGGCGCGCGCCTAGTGCTATTCGCACAGGAGAGCTCCCGAAAAAGGACCTGTGAATAAACAACTTGCAGATTCCGACAGGGAATCCAAAAGAGCCGATCTGACTCAGTAGAAATAAAGAACAATCCTGTGAAGCAGACGTCGACCGGAGGACCGAGTGGGTCTGCGTCTGCACCAACTAGCTTCCCTGCTAGATTCTATGGAATCGCTAACTTTCCTCTTCAACTTCACGTTATAAATCTTTCCTCTTCAGCTTCACGTTATAAAGACTCAAGGCTCTCTTGCCTATCAGTTGCCTGCCATTTTATAGGAAGGATCCTGTGCCATCAAGCGCAGGTTCCGTCAAGTGCAGGTTGAGTTCCATATCTATTTCCTAGAGAATTGGTGAGCTTGAGCAAGCAATGATTATATGAATTCACCTCAAGTTCGCAGTCGTCGTTTCCTCTGCAATCGTCTCCAAATTTCTACCGAACGGGTGTGTGCTTACAAAAACCATGAGAGGTAGAACTACTTCTACCCACAGATTAGTGTAAGCCAAGCAGAGCTACTTCTACCCATGGAGAAGTGTAAGCCGATAATTCTCTTCTTCGCCATTAAAATGCAGTTTCCTTCTTCTGTTTAGTCTCCGTGGCTATATATATATATATATATATAAACACATTCCTGTAATTTCTATTTTTTTTTCATGATTATATATATTCAATGGTTTGAAGTGTCCAATTTTAACATGAAAAAATCCTAAACCTATATACCTAGTAACTCATAAAAATTATGCCGACATTCCAAAGCTTCTGTATACAACACTCTGATCAGTGGTAGCCAGTCAAAAATATTAAGAAAGTTGTTGTATGCAACAATCTGATGAATGATAGCGAGACAAAAAATATTAAGTCACTAATTTGATTTTTGCAGAGATATCTGAGTGCAATATGATCAACGATAGCCAGACAAAAAACCTTATGTCAATGATTTAATTTTTGCAGAGATACTAAGTGCAAGTCAATATCATGTCAGAAGGCCTTCAAGCGCAGATTGAGTTCCATATCTATTTCCTGGAGAATTGGCAAGCTTGAGGAAGCAATTTTTATATGAATTCACCTCAAGTTCACGGTCTTCATTTCCTCTGCAATCGTCTCTGAATTTCTGACGATCTGGTGAACGAGCGTATGCTTATAGAAACCACAGGAGGAAGAGCCACTTCTACCCACGAAGAAGTGTAAGCCATTAATTTGGTCTTCACCATTAAGATAAAATTTCCTTCTTCTGTTTATTTTCCCCTGCTTCTATAAACAATGAATTCTTCCAGATGGCAGATATTCGGTCCGCCCCTATGTTCTTGCAAGAAAGATTTGAACCTGAGGGCAAGTGACCATGAATGTAATTAAAATGGAAGAACAAATGAGTCAAGTTGCATTTGTTCTTGAAAACAAATTAGCGTCCAGCTTTGGTTTGATTTGGCGTAGAGGGGCACGAGCATAGAGCAATGAAGATATTGATGGAATTTGTCTTGGGGGAAGGGGATATCTAGATTTTCAATTTCCGTGTCATTCGGTGACGTCCTGTCGATTATAGATGCCCACATCTAGCTGGTCTTGACAGTATGGTAACACGGATCAGTTTTAACGAAGAAGACGATTGGATGATAGACTTATATACCAACTGAAATGCAAAACATGAGAGAAGTTTCATGATGAGAGTATTGAGATCATGCCATTTTAATTTTACACTTGCCAAATCTAGTTGTTCAGGCCGTTTTCATTTCAAACACACGTTTATAGGGGCAATCACCATCTGGACATGCTTGTTTCCATGTGTCGAGTTATTTTTATGTATTGTGGCCAAATGTCACTTGTTTCCTTTGCTTTTACGAGTGTCTCAAACTGCTTGAAGTTGAGAATTAAATTTGTTTTTATTTCATTTGTTGATCTTTCAAAGTTAAATGGCCACATTCCAGATTACTCCTCATTATTCTTAATGTTTGCATATTTTCAATACTATGTTAGTGTTATTTTAACTTGTTTAAATCCTGATTAGAATAATTATTTGAATAATAAAACATATTTGGAAAGAAAATTAACCTGCAAACTTCAATGTTTAATGTTAAAGGTTTGCATAATATCATCTCCAATTAAAATAAATTTAGGCTATGCTAATTTTAATGCATTCGGTTAGCTATATTATTGCACTGCATAGTTTATATATTTATAGAGGACACACTTGTTCAAATGGGGCTAAGTTGCAGAGTTGAGTAGAATTGAAATTAAAGTGGGAGTGGGTACTTCACGTTTTACCTACCTGCTTGGTCACATAGCTCCACGAACAACTGAGAAGGTTATTGTTCGGCATATAATCCTATAAGTCCTTCCTTTAGACGATGTAAGACGAGAACGTATTCTATAAAATAGTCTTAGTACATTTATTCCTTAGTACTTGACGCTCAGGTAAGAGGTTGTATACCTAGTTGGACAATCAACGGTGGCCGCTATAAACATCTAATTAAGGAACGATTTCTCTTTGCTCAAGTCCATCTTTCATCCACATTTACAATCTCCTGACTGAATGGTTATCAATTCAAAATTTATAATTTTGAGGTAAACAACTTTCAATAGCTAGTTATAATAAAAGAAGCATTTTTAATACTTTTGTACAAGTTTCAAAACAATATATGATATACCTGGTTACTATCAGCTTCCTCACGCACATGCGCTTGATCATAGACTTGAGCTTTTTAGTTCTTCATGTTGCCAATATTTCTAATATTTTCAGTTCAACCTCGAAGGCAAGACTTGTTGCCTTTGCAACTCCCCTTGTTAATTAACATCTATTAATTAACATCCATATTGGGTAATTGCAACATTAACATAACATAACACTATATTAATTAACATCCATATTGGGTAGTTGCAACATTAACATCCATGCTCCTCATTACTTTTATTGTTGAGTAATTGACACACTCCCCAATAATCTTGAGTGGTTAGTGGTGTCTTAGGAAAATCTACATAAATCGCATTCTTCACGCTCACATTTTAATCCATTTTATATTGTTATGATACCAACATAACAACATTTATATTGTGTTACAATGATTTCGAAGCATGTAATTTGTTAGTATTTATGTGCTTTATTAAAACATGTTTTAATTTTAATTAGAGCGAGGAGTTTTAATTTTAATTAGAGTAAGGAGTTTGTTACTAGTATACCTAGTGAGTGATTTTAATAAGAATAATTTTAAATTATAATAATAACACATATACATGCACTTAGTGATTTTAATAAGAATAATTTTAAATTATAATAATAACACATATACATGCACTTTGAGAAATGGTTAATTCTAGTAATAAAAGAAAATTGCTCTTACAATACATATTGAGAGAACTCTATGCGTGTATTAGGTAATATTAATAAAAAATAAATGTTTTCTTACAATACATTTTGGGAGAAGTCTATGTGTATTAGGTAATATTAATAAAAAAATAAAATTATTGTAAGAGATGCTTTTACAATGTTAGATCTAATCTTCAATACAAAGTTGGGGAGATATTTTTGTATTCTAGGATATTTAATTTTATCTAGGAAAAAAAATCAAATCGAATATTTGATCTCATATTTTCTATCTTACAATGGATTAGTATGATTATTTATTTAAGAAGTGGAAAGAAGTTAAAAAGAAAAGAGAAAAAATATAAATTAATTTTTTCTATGGTTATAAATGAAACAAAAATTATCATTTTAATATCCATTTTATTTTTATTCATATATCCAAAATTACTCAAAACAAAATCCAGATGATTAAGTTATCACATTTATATTATTTTTAACAATAAAATTAACTTGACATAACAAAATAGCAATATAGATATAAATATATATATAAATATAAATATAAATATAAAGTTAATTCAAAATTCAAATTTTAAAAACAAAATAACATAAATTACTATAATTATATAATTATGTTTATAGGTTTTATTTTTAGTCATAATATTGTTTGAATTTTTTAGGGATTTTTTCTTTTTAATTTTACATGATATTTTGAAAGAAATTGTTGGATTTGTAAATTTGAGTGATTACATCTATATAAACTAAATGCTCCAAAAATTTTCAACAATCTCAATTCATTTATACATTCAAAAATACAATTTAAACAACAAAAAAATTTACAATTTCATTCATATTTATATTTCGAACATAAAATAAAAACTAAAAATATTAACCTTAAAAAAACTAATATATATCCACCTGAAATCTTTTAACCGAATTCTTTTACACTGCTCTGGATTTTGGTTTTTCTTTAATTATCAAAGAGATACGTATTGACCTAATCGTTCTGCATAAAACATCTACGGTAACCCTAGCTGAGAGAATATGGTCTTAGTTGGGTTTTGCATTGGTTACGTTAATTGTGAGTGACTCTGTCATTGTATGACGGACTGATGAGAACATCTCGCTTTAACCCTAAATCCGACTGTTGTGACACGTACTTTATCCAGAATCTGAATTTAGCAAGTGAGGTCAATTTTATTGGAAACTGCCATAACGTCAATGGTGTACTCGCTTATGTAATTTTCCAGAGAGATATTAGCGTTGAGATTTAGAGGACCTACCTACGTCAGTTGCAGGTTGCAGCTCTCTAGAAACTCAGAACACAACCTTTTTGGCAGGTCATCAGTTTGAGACCGAAAAGAATCCAACCTATCTCCTTCTGCGTAGATTATTTTCTACTAGGAGAGCTCATGCAAGTTCACGTTTAAGGAGCAGCTCTAGTGTGTGCCCTGTGAGGAAATAAAGCTACCAACTTTCAATGGTGAGCATAGGAAGGGAGAATAGGATGAGATCTGGTTGTTGGAAATGAAGAAATATTTCCAGTTGCATGAAGAGTAGAAACAAGAATTGCAACCTACCACTTGCAAGGAAAACCAACCGTGTGGTGGGATCAACTTAAGTAAGCAAAACAACTTGATGAGAGGAAGGTCTTATGGAGACATTTCAAAGGATATTTCCAAGTGAAATATTTGTATGAGGATTACTATGAGAGAAAGATGAAAGAGTTCTTTGAACTCAAGTTGGGAAGCATGACAATGGATGAGTATGAGAAGAGGTTTTATGAGTTGTTGGAGTGTGTGGACTTCATAAAGGATGAGAAGGTTAAAATCCAAACATTTTTAAGTGGGTTACCCTCTTTATACATTGATAAGATACAATATGATAACCCCAAAACTTTAGAGGAAGCTATAAGGAGAGAAAGACATGTTTATGAGCAAAGAAAAGGGAGGCCAAGCTTCCAAAAGACTTGGAATGACTAGATGAAGGGTAAAAAGGAGCAAAAGAAGAAATGATTTAAGCCACCTTTTTTCAAGAATAGCTCCCAAGAAAATAAGAAAGGAAAGTCAACCCAAAATGAGAAAAAGACAACATATTCTTCTGCGAAAAGGCCAAGCCAACAACATGTACAATGTTGGGGATGTGAGGGAAATCACTTATATAGAAAATTCTCCAACAAAGGTGAAAGAATAAGAAATTTTCACAATATTTAGGAGGATGAAACAATTGAATACATGGGAGGAAACATGCCAAGGATTTATGGAACCTGACAACAAGCAAGGTATCAATCCCCCATGATTGAAGTGGAAGGTAATATTGATAATCAACCCATAGCAATATTAATTGATTCTGGAGCTAGCAATAGTTACATAACTCTAAGATTGTTTAAATATTGCACTTGCAAAGGAGTTAGCATAATAAATCTTGGTTAGTCCAGTTAGCCATAGGGGCTAAGAGAAATATCAATGAGTTGGTTAAAAATTGCCCAATAGACATGAATGGAATGAACACAAAGGTAGATGTGAACATTATATGTTTGGGTTCATATGACTGTCTAATTGGCATGAATTGGTTGGAGAAACACCATGTTGTCCTAGATTGTTACAACAAAACAATAACTTATCTTGATGAGGAAGGGTAACAAGGAAGGACTCAAGGAATTCCAAGAGTTGTTGTTGTTAGATAAGTATCAACCATGCAATTGAAAAAGAGTTTCAGGAAAGGATGTCAATTTTTTATATCCGATATGGAGAGGTAGCCAGGTATAAAATGACAAGTATTGAAGCCCATCCAGTCTTGAAGGATTTTGAATATGTCTTTGGGGAAATCCCAGGATTGCCACCAAAGAGAGACATTGATTTCTCTATTGATTTGTTGTCGAGAGATACCCTAGTGTCCAAGACACCTTATAGAATGAGAAAACCATAATTAAAAGAATTGCAAATGAACCCTGTTAAATAAATGGTATATATTCCCAAGTGTGACACCTTGGGGAGCCCCATTTCTTTTTTGTAAAGAAGAAGGATGGAACCTTAAGGTTGTGTATTGATTTTCGACAGTTCAATAAGGTCACATAAAGAACAAATATCATTTTTCAAGGATTCATGATCTATTTGATAAGCTGAAATGTGCAAATATATTTTCCAGGATTGAATTGAGATCGGGATATCATCAAGTGAGGATTAAGGAAGAGGACATCTGTAGGACAACGTTCAAAGCAAGATATTGTAATTATGAATTCATAGTAGTGTCAGTTGGACGATAAAATGCCCCAACAATTTTCATGTATGATGAATGGAGTGTTCAGGGAATACTTGGACAAGTATGTAATTGTTTTCTTAGATGGTATTCTAGGCTACTCCAAGACCAAAGAAGAGCATGAACAACATTTAAGAATGGTGTTGCAAGTTTTGAGAGAACATAAGTTGTATGCCAAGCTAAGTAAGTGCATATTTTATCAAAAGAGGATTCACTAATTGCGGCACATTATTTCATCATATAGGATACTGGTTGATCCCGAGAAAATAGATTCCATTAGAGGATGGCCAAAACCAAGAAATGTCATAAAGACATATATTTTTTGGGTCTTTCTCATTATTACTAAAGATTCATAAAGGGGTTTTCAAATATTTCAAACCCAATCACTTATTTGGAAAACAAGAGAGTGGAATTTGAATGGAATCCCAAATGTGAAGAAAGTTTTCAACAGTTGAAATATATTTTGACAGGTACACCAATATTAAGATTGCAGACCCGGATGAAGACTTTGTAGTGTGCATGAATGCATGCAAGGAAGGGCTCGGTGGCGTCCTCAGTCAAAAGTATCACATGGTATGATATGAGTCTATAAAATTAAAGGAGCATGCGAGGAATTATACTACACATGACTTGGAGTTGGAATCAATTGTCCATGCACTAAAAATGTGGAGACATTACCTCATGGGAAGAAGATTTGAGATAAGGACAAACCATTGTGATCTAAAGAATTTGTTTGGACAACCAACATTAAATTCCAGACAAACTAGATGGATGGAATCTCTGAGTGAGTATGAATTTGAAATTAAGAACATAAAAGGAAAGGAAAATGAAGTGGTTGATGCACTCAACAAAAGATCTCGTGAAGTGCACATTTAATCCATTAGAATGTTCAACACAGATTTAAAAGAAATAATTTTAGGGGCTGCAAATTCAGACCAACAATATGTAAAAATAAAAGAAACATTACAGTAAGGAGTTTTATAGAAGAAATTTAATTGTTATGAGTTGAAAAAGGATAGAATCCTCATGTACAAAGGAAAAATGTATGTGTCAAATTCAAGAGAGATGAAAAATATAGTGTCGAGGGAAATTCACAATATGTTATATGTTGGGCACCCAGTATATCAAAAGACAACTGCAAGTGTATGAAGTAAATACTTTTGGCTAGGAATGAAGAAGGAAGCGACTAATTACATGGCCAGTTTCCTAGAATTTTAAAAGGTAAGAACATAGCATAGGAATCCAACGGGGTTTCTACAAGCATTGCCCATTCCTTAGTGGAAATGGGAAGTGGTTACAATCGATTTCATTACAAAGATTCTCAAAATAGTGAAGCAACATGATTACATCATGGAAGTGGTGGATAAATTAACAGAAGAAACACATTTTATTTATGTGAATACAACACACAAGGAAACAAATATTTGAGTAAATTTACATCAAGGAAGTTTCTAAGCTGCATGGAGTTCCTAAGAAAATTATTTCGGACAAAGATCCAAAATTTACATCCAATTTCTGGAAAGGTTTGTTCAAAGGATTTGGTACAAATTTAAATCTCATCACAACTTATCACTTAGAGTTTGATGAGAAAATAGAGAGGACTAATATAATCATTGAATATATGCTTAGAATGTATGTGATGGATCAGCCATCAAAGTGGGAAGACTACATCCACTTAGTGAAGTTTGATTACAATAATTGGTATCAAGCTTCATTAAAAATGAGTCTATTTGAAGCTTTGTATGGCAGGAAATGTAACACACCAGTGAGTTGGGATAACCCAACATAAAAAGTTGTCACTGGGCTAGAATTATTAAAGTAAATGGAAGATAATATGGTGAATATCAGGAAGAATTTAAAGGATTCCTAGGATAGGAAGAAAAGTTATGCAGAGAAGAACATAGATTTTAGATAAAGTGGGAGAACATGTTTTTCTCAAAGTGAAAGTGAAGAGAAGTTTGATAAGATTGGGTTGCTGTAAAAAATTTGCAACAAGATACTGTGGGCCATTTGAAATATTAGAAAAGATAGTGATAGTTACATACATTCTAGCATTTTCTACATCCATGAGAGTGCATAATTTTTTTCATGTATAATTATTAAAGAAATATGTTCCTAATCCTGACCACATAATTGATTGGACTGTGATCCAGGTGGAAAATGAAGGATATTTCTGGGTGGAACTAGTCAAGGGTTGGTGTAGAAGTGACATCTATATTTCTTGGAAACATGGGGCTGAAATCCAATCAACCTTGAATAGAGTGTGTATTCAACCATCTTGGGATAATAGAGGAAATTTGTAGTGGGGAGAATATACAGTTTTTCACATTCAATTTTTGCATGAACAATGGGGGAGAGAAAGAAAAAAGATAATTGGAGATAAAATAAGAAGGTTGGGTGAATTCTAGATCATGCTAGAGAATTTTTGGAGAGTAATGGAGATGGAAATTGAAGAGCCAGGTTGCCAAGCATGTTATCGCACAGTTTGTAGCTAGGTCAAAAGGCTACGGGATAGAGGCCAAACTGGCGTAACAGGAACCTACCCCACCTAATGTCACCACAATGGGGAGGTTATTTCTATTCAGGGAGGTTAGCCCAGGGGAGACATCCCTGGTAACTTGGGATTTATAAGAGGCCAAAGTATAAAGGTCAAAGAAAAACTTCCTCCTCACAAGTTACTACAAAGGTCAGATAGTCCGGCTAATCAGCCAATAAAGAAGTGTATGCCCAAATGAAAACACCTGCCCAGAACAAGACAATAGCAAAATAATATATGAAGGCTATAATTCAGTGGGTTAGTACTTCATGTAACTATCTGACATTAATATGTAAGCAATGTAAAACAACAGATATTAATGAGATCAACATTTTATCAATATAGCAATGGAAAATATCAATTCATCAACAACTATTGAGATGATGTAGCCAACAATGTATTTAATCAATATTTTACTCAATAAATTCTTTCAACCATCATCTAATTGCTTATCATCAAAAGGTTCTCTGTCAAGATGGAATAACCAAGTATGACATCATCCTAGTTAGGGTTAGATAGCTAGTTAGGGTTTCAAATTTAAAAGTTTTAAGAGGTTGTTTGAGCATTATCACTTCAACGTTGTGGATTTAAGATCAATGCCTAGGTGTGTATGGAGTCAATTAAGGAGAGGATGGAAAGTTGAAGGAATAAAGGCTAAGGATAAGAGGGAAGGATTATAAAGTGTTGTAATGGTAGGGCCCTAGAATCAAAACCCTAGAGGAAAGAGGCTCACTCCGGTATTTCTTAAGCAAGGCCTCGTGCTCTTTCCTCCTTCCTTAGGTCAAACTTGGAAAAACGGCTAGCATACAAGATAAGTTAAAACAAGAGAATGAGGTGAGGGAGAGTGTTGCAATGGCAAGGATCTATCACCAAACCCTAGAAGATGGATGAACCTAGGTGTAGATAACCTAGGCCTGGGATGTCACCTCCTTCTTAACCTTTAAAAATCACAGCTAGCAAAAGGGAAAACGTAAAAAGAGTGTAGCAAAGCTTCCATCAAGAGAAATGCCAAACATGCCAAGAAAATCCTTCCATCAACAAGTGCGCCTCACTTTAAAAGACCAAATACCCAACAAGGGCGCAAAAATCAGACCTCACAAGAGAGTGAGTTGTGTGTTATTGTCAAAATGAGGGAAAAACTCCTCAATATATAGTGTAGCATGACCTCTAATTAAAATTAGGTCATTAAAAATAACCGACAAGGCTACAAACCAAAATCATATTATTTTTACATTAAATTGTTAAATCAAAGACCTACATGAGCATAAGCAAGATGTCAATCCCTACTAAGGGAGACATTAGCCGTTTTTAGGGGAAAATGTAGCACAAATGACAAAACATTGGCCCTCTTTGGGCCTCCAAACCCCACCACACGTGCTAGTTGCCCTGTCAAACTGCCATATGTTGAAGGTGATGTCAGTGGCTCCTAGGTGACGTCTTGGGACATCAAAGGGAGACGTTCCATCTGAAGTGGGTCAAGCCCCCTAGGCTAGGCTCAGCCAAAGTGTCTCGGATGGAACGTCCTTCTTCTTCTCAGGTGCAAAATCTCAACCAAGCACTGTCATGTCTCTGCCCCTGATGGGGTCCCAATAACCATCTGATGGGCTCTTCAACCCCATGGAGGTCCAAACTAATCATCTCCCCATGTGTACCAGTCCAATTGGTACCTGTTCGTCGGGCATGGTCCTACACATCAAAAGATTTGCCCTCCATGGGCTCACTAGTCACAAGGATCATAGCAATTTCAATCACGTTTCATCATTAATGTTATCAAACATATGCATAAAAACCTTGATATATCATTCAATATCTCAAAGATATTACAAATACCTACAATACAAAGCTGAAGAAAAAGACAAAACACCATGTTGGGATAGTATCCATAAGGAAAGGAAAGTCTCCAGGGGGTATCATCCAAACCATGTAGGACAAGGTGATGTGGTCAAGGGATGTATAGACATACGGGTAGAGTGAAAGACAGGGATGCATGATATTACCTGTGGGTGCCTTTGTAGAAGGCGAGTTGTATCCGTCATGGATGCAATTCTTTCCAAGCCCTTTATTGCTTTTATTATTTTCTTTTCTTTATTTGCTTTCTTCCTTTTTTATTTCAAGGACTAACTAGAGGGCACTTCCTTGGCGTGGTGATGAAAGCTGATAGTGTTACCCACAAGAACTTTCACAGAGATGACAAGGTTGGCTCGTGATGAGACCCCCTTTCCCTTGGCCATGTAGCCAAAGGTCACTGCCCTGGTGTGGTGACCAGATAATGGCAATGTCATACTGCTAGGTACCCATGAACATAATAGGTTGGCTCGTGATGAGACCCCCTATCCTCTTCGCTAGGTCTTGTTTTTGCTATTTTTCTTCAGCTCCCTCTTATTTCTTGCTAAGAGGCCTTTTATTGCCTTCTTAGGGATCCTTGGGCGAGGCATCTCTAGGTTTCATTTTATGGCTTTTATCTTTTACTAGCTACTTTTACCTTTTGGGAATTTATCCCCTTCTTCCCACGAGATAAGGTGCAACCCCACAAATAGATCATCCTAATGCCTAGACTAGGGGAATGGGATAGATGAGTGGGAGATAAGATGTAGAAGTGATGATATGATGGGAGAGGACGATCACTCTTCAGAAATCCACCCATTGGCAAACCAAAACCTATGGGTACAGGATTGCTAGGACACCCTGTCAATCCCCCCAACCATGGTCAAGTCTGTTAATGTAAGATCCAAGCAGTCGTCAGAAATAAAAGGAATTTGATGCATATATCTAAAGGTTATAATGATAAAAAATGACACATACCATGATACCTGGACCAATCACCTCATGTAGCAAGAGTCTTCTCCGATACATGTAGCACCCGTCCATAGGTGCTAAGCAATTAACAATTTATTAAAACACATACACAATAACAACTTCGTTTTAGCATAATTCCATTTTCATTTACACAATTATTCTACATCTTCTCAATGATAAATTTAATAACATGATGAAATAAGTAGTAGGCTAACTTTAAGATTTAATAGCTTAAAACATAAGTATACTCAAAACATCAATAAAAAAATATCACTGAAAAATACCTCCTCCTTAGCTTGTCGAAGCTCACCGGTTGTACTGTAGCCCTGGACGCTTCCAAGTATTCTTTTCCCGCTTGCCCAGAGTGAAACAACAGAATCCTCCCTGCCAACTAGGATCCTAGCCGGCTTCCTAGCTCCAAGAAACCTTTCAGTTTCTTGGCCCTCCGTGCCCGTGACCCCAAGAACAACAAATCACAAATGCTCAAAAGAAACTATCACAAGAATCATCTCTTCCAAAAATGTCACAACCTCTCATCATGCTCCAACCTCCCTATTTATCAAGTTTCCATACAC
>SNQJ01S0055563.1:23556-40864 GCA_010110895.2 Picea sitchensis
ACTAGCTACTTATGGCACAACTTCAAGAATTTGAAGAATCACATCAAACAAAATAAATAGATGCATTAAGAACTATCAAAGAATCAGAGCAGATCATCGATGATTTAAAATCCCAGCTCCTGGAAGCTAATAAAATTGAAGAAGTCATTTTAAAACAACTTAGTAATAAAAAAACATGCATGTGAGAAATTAGAAGCTGAGATTAAGCTGCTAAAAAGTGAACTTGAGAAAGAAAAGAAGAGATCAAAATTTGGAAATAGTTCAAAGATCTTGGATGAAATTCTCAGTAGTCAAAGATCACCAAACAACAAGACTGGTTTGAGATACACCCAAGACTTAACTTCTACATCACAAGGATCTGTCAAAAGACCAATTAGTTATGCAAATGCTCTAAAGGGCTCCTTGAGAAGAAAAGATAGTAAGGCAAATATGACACCATTGAACACTGTTCCACATAAACAAAAATCAACATTCCCTACTAAAGTAAAAAATGACAAGAAGAAAACAATCACTAGAAGGAATACCCCTAAACATCTATTTATTGGATACTATTACTCTTGCAATAATTTTGGACATAAGGCAGTACACTGCAAAGCGTATGGACAATACATTTGTAGACATATCCAAAGATATAAGAACAATAAGGACATGACAAAGAAGAGAAACTATAACTCATTTTATCCTTTGCAAAACTTCAATATTGAATGTAAAAAATGCAACAACTATGGTCATAAAACCAGAGAATGTAGATTACCAATGCAATCCCTAAAAACAGGAAACCCTAACAAACAGAATAAGAAGACATGGAAAATAAAATCAGAAGTATTCCTGCAGAGGGAGTTACTTGAGCTCAGATTGTGGTCAAACATATAGACAGACAGATCATAAGAAGAAAAACCCCTTGCCATTGATGTCGAAGGGGGAGAATAACTTCAAAGGAAAGAAGCATCATCACAGGGGGAGTTTGGGTATGAGGTTAGTGTGTTGCCCTCAATGACAAAAGGGGAGATTGTTGGACATATTGTCATTGATGTCAACAATCGATGTCATTACGTTATAATGATGAGCTGGTATGAACAAAGTGCAGAAGAATCTACCTATAGCTTAGGAGAGGTAGCATGCATCAGATCTGGACAATACATCATGGTCGCTGGATCAAAATAGTGGTCAACTTCGGCGCTAACCACTTCAGTGAAAAAGGATTCAGAACATATGAGTTCACTCGAAGGCCGGAGCCCCAAAGTCCTGAAGTGAATGAGGACCATCAGATCTAGACAATACACGATGGTCGTTGGATCAGAACAGTGGTCAACTTCGGTGCTGACCACTTCGACAGAAAAGGGTTGAGAACATGTAAATTCACCCGAAGTGCCGAAGGACAAAGTCATTTTCAACCGTTGATTTAAAATACATTTTGGGAGTTATGACAACTGTTAGATCCAAGAGGAGAACATGTGCCACATGAGAAGATCTATGTCAACAAGACTACATCAGCAAGGACACGTGGCACAATCAGATGATGACAAGTGGCAAGGTGCAGTTGGCATTTCAAGTATGGGTAAGTCATGAATCTAAGTGACACATGGTAGCCACTCAGTCAGTGCCACGTCAACAAGTGACGTCAACATCTATGTCACTCCGGGAGTATGTACCTCAGGAGTTTTCACCACCAACAAATGCCCAGAGTCCCGGAGTTTTGAAATGATCGAGAACTGTTCACCGTGTAAGTGAAATCCAACCATCCGATACTTCGGCGAAATGAACTCCGAAAGATTGAAGGCCTGTGTAGGAGAAATCACCTGAAGCATCGAAGGCCGAAGTCAATGTTGATCGTTGATCTAAGATAACTTCGGGAGCATTCTCAACCGTCAGATTAGGAGACAGTCAATTCCGACACTGACCAACTCCTGTGGAAATTGGAACAACAATTACTCAGACCTCCGGACCCCCGAAGTCCTGAAGTAAACAAGGACTATCCACCCAACCTTTGATTAAGTCATAGTCATTGATCAAGTACAGTGGAAAGATAGAGTAAGCATAAATCACGAAGTAACACTAACCGTTGATCTAGTTCGGGAGCATTCTCAACTGATGATCAAGCATAATAGAAGGATAGCATAAGTGGAGGTGTTAACCGACAGTAAGCAGTCATCACCGCTTTATGACTTATTCGGTAGGTAATCACTCCAGAGAAATTGCTACTCTAGAGTTCAGGAGCCACGAATAGCCGAAGTTCCGAAGCGAATGAGAACCGTTCATCTCAACTCTTGATTAAGTCGTAATCATCGATTGTGATTGAAGCCTCTAGATAAGTAAGGATCGTCTGTTCACAGAAGATTAAATATGGAACGCCCGATCTACTAGTGAAAATCTGTATACGCACTTCAGCAAAATCTGCTTCGGGAGATTTGAAAGGTTGCAAAGGCCTGAAGTCTCGAAGAATGAAGTACCGGAGAACACGGTCCCAACACTGGACATATGGGGGTAAAAAAGAAAAGGGCAAAAGAAGAGGCATCGCTTGAATTAATAAGCCTGTGGTTTTGCGCATATGGTCACATGTAAATGGTTTGAAGGAATCGCCTCTGCAAAACTCGATTTTTGCAATATTTGCAGAGACATGGAATCGAGTTAAAAAGAAATCGATCCATACCTGTGATCGATTTACGAAAAACACTCTCACTAAGTTAAAAGAATTGACAATAATGTTTGAATAATAATAGTGATTATTGTTAATGTTAAAATGAAGAGGTGCGATGGTCCAATCAAAGGGACACAATGTTTCATAACTCACACCAATTGGAAGAGTATATAAACAATAAAGAGTGGTGAGAAGAAAGTGTCTCTAAAGTCAAGATTAGAAGATCAAAACAGAAACAGAGTCTAAGAAGAGGAACAAATGGTTCTTCTGAAGTGAGGGTGGAAGGGAGGAGCATGGAAGGATTCATATCCTTACTAAGCAAATTATAAATACAAGGGAGTTGGAGCTTCCTAGGGTTGGTGGCCTAAATACAAGGGAGTTGGTGCTTCCTAGGCTTGGTGCCCTAAATACAAGGGAGTTGGTGCCCTGAAGAAGGGGACTTGTGTCTCCTAGAGTTGGTGCTCTAAAAATGATTGGTGTCGTTTACTATTCTTTATAAAACCTTGTAATTCCTATTAAATATATTTATATAATTGATTTATTGTGGTAATCAATAAAATATAAAAAGTAACTGCTAATTGTGAAAAATGGGTAATACTGATTCACCACCCCGCCCCTCTCAGTGTTCCAATAGTCTCCTAGTAAGTAGGTCACCCTCGGGAAAAGGGTTGCTACTGAGGGATTACAACTTAATTGCAAACCAAAATGCAAATTTGGGTGTCATATTAAGTTTGGGTTTATGCCAAATAAATGGGGCAGCTCCTTCCAACTCCCTCCATATTGAAACCTTAGAAATGATGGGGGCTACCTTAGGCACCCCCTTAGTGGATATCCTACTATTGAATTGACAACTATTATTGAACCAACAATGTATCATTACTTCTCTCCTACTCTTGCTTGAATGAAGCATTATGAATTGCATGGTAGTGTTGTTTGGTGATTAATGTGGGTTATATTGTTGGGATAAACATCAATTCCGATTCATCTTGAATTTATGGTGTCTCATTGTCTTAGCACTATAATTTCTAAGCAATAGAGGGAGCTCCTCTCCCTTGGTTTTGAACCTACGTTCTTGTCTCTCTGTTAAACTTGGTCCCGACCTAGTTTTTGATCTATCATCTCTTTGTAGGATGACACATTGCCATTGCAACAAAGGGTGCTACATCTTTTATGTGTTGGGCGAATTCAAGAAAGAGTTCAAGCAATGTATGAAGGATGTGGGAGAAGCCCATTGTGGTATTGTCAATGCTAGGATCATGTAGGAAAGGTGTTAGTAGGAGTTTGAGGAAAAAACCTAGTAAAGTGGTGTAGCTTGAGACAATTATGTAGTGGATACAACTAGATATGTGGTGGATTTAAGAGATTGGTAGAAGGAGGTCGATGTGTATATGGGAGTCGAACATGGATTTCAAGAAAGAGCTCAAGCAATGTATGAAGGATGTGGGAGAAGCCCATTGTGGTATTGTCAATTCTAGGATCATGTGGGAAAGGTGTTAGTAGGAGTTTGAGGAAAAAACCTAGTAAAGTGGTGTAGCTTGAGACAATTATGTAGTGGATACAACTAGATATGTGGTGGATTTAAGAGATTGGTAGAAGGAGGTCGATGTGTATATGGGAGTCGAACATGACAAAATTTTGGAGGTCTCCATCGAAATTGACTTAGTAAAATAGTGCATGGAGTGAATCATATCCCACCTTGGTATTCTAGATAATGTGGTTAACCGCCCCTCCCTCATTCAAAGTCTCCCCCCCTAGTCCCCTAGTAGAATCTCCCTAGGCCTATGAGGAGCCTCTCCAAATCCCAAGATGGAACTAGAACAATGTAGTATTTTTCAAGCTGTAGATGCTAAGGAGCAAATTACAGGGTTTGGAAGCTAAAGCTTCAAAGAAACGTCAATTAGAAGAAGCCTATAAGCAACCATACAACTAGTATTTACCTTGTTAATTTATGTTTTTCTAAGTAGATTGTTAACTTAATCATTTAATAGCTCAACATATCACTTGCTTCAGAATTGAACCTGAGTTGAATCCCTTAAAGTTATTAACACGAACTTTGAAGAAGTCGAATCCAATCTCAAAGAAGTATGGGCGGCCTGCCATCCCGATGTCTTGGCTGAATTATCCCCTATAGATCGTGCTTACACATTTCTCATTTTGGCCAAGGCAGTTGTGACACTATTCACTTTTATGCATTCTCTAAACGCTTCACTATATTACATATTCAGGCGTTGTATAACTGTGGGAACGAAACCTTTTGTATAGTTAATGGCATAAGCTTCTTATAAACCCTAAACCGTAGAACTTGTTTTCAGGGTTTGCCACTGATTTCACTTCAGCATTTTTTGATATTGAATTTCGTGTGTTGTTTTCCCAGTGCAGTTAAGGCACAGCGGGGAATCTCCAGACGAGCATAATGTAAAGAGCGAGCTTGTAAGATTTTGGAGTTCTTTTCTTGTTTGAAATTATACATAGATTTCGGGCACATTTTGCTTTATAGATTCTAGTGGCCAGTGTCTTTAATTTTAAGATTTGAGACTAAGTGGAAAGCGTATGGGGTTTGCATGATAACCGATGTGCCGAACATGCGTCATTTAACGAACTGGGAAATCTAATAACAGAAGTCCTGTATCAGAGAAGATTTTGAGAACTAACATTTGACCTTTGTTACTGTTCAATCTTCGTTTTCTTCCTTTTTTGGGAATTGATTCAAGAAATATGCCCCGACTGGCTGCATTGCAAAGAGCAGACTTCCTTTGTTTCAGGTGTTAGGTTTGAGTGGTAGCTATTCAGCCAAAATTGCCCATTAGCTCCATCTAGCCTCATCCCTTTGAAACTCACGCCATGCAGGTGGGACGGACCACAACACGAATGAAACTCTGGTGAATGGTTTGACAATCGGTTTGCCTTACCTCACCAATGGAACCGTCGTGGATAGCTTGACAATCGGTTGGTCTCACAAGTGAATCAACGTCCCATCTTCAAAATATAAAAATGAAGGTTAAAGGAGAGATTTTCTAACTTTTATTGTTGCCATGTTTGTTTGGTAGCTATTCGGCCAAAATTGCCTAGGACTTCTATCTGGGCTCATCCTTTGAAACTCATGCAATACAGGTTGGGCAGACCACAGTAAGAATGGAACTCCATGTTCTGAACATTCCTCAATTAATGAACCGGGAAGCCTAATAATATAAATGCTGGATCAGAAAACCATATTGAGAAAAAATATTTAACAGTTGTTACTGTTCAATATATCCCGAGCAGATGGAAAATATGTCTTTGTTTGCCTCGTTCCTTTTTTTTGGAATTGCTTCAAGAAACATGCCTCAAATAGGCTGCACTGCAAAGAACAGACTTCATTCGGTTCAGGTTCCAGGTTTGAGCTGTAGCTATTCAGCCAAAATTGCCCAATACCTCCACCTGGTGTCATCCCTTTGAAACTCGTGCCATACAGGTGGGGCATTGCCACAGTCCACAACGAGAATGGAAACCTGGAGGATGGCTTGACAATCGGTTGGCCTCACCAGTAAATCAATGCCCCATCTTCAAAATATAAAAATGAAGGTTGAAGGACAGATTTTCTAATTTTATTGTTGCCATGTTTATTTGGTAGCTTTTCAGCCAAAATTGCCCAGGACTTCTACCTGGGCTCATCCGTTTGAAACTCATGCAATACAGGTGGGGCAGACCACAACAAAAATGAAATTCCGTGTTCTGAAAATTCCTCATTAATAAATTGGGAAGTCTAATAATATAAATCCTGGATCAGAAACCCATATTGAAAACATTTGACAGTTGTTACTGTTCAATAGGCCTCTATATCCGGAGCAGATCGAAAATGTCTTTGTTTGCCCTTTTTATGGAATTGCTTCAAGAAACATGCTTCAGTGGCTGCACCACAAAGAGAAGACTTCATTCGGTTCAGGTGCCAGGTTTGAGTGATAGCTATTCAGCCAAAATTATGTGAGAGTACCTCTACTCACAACTTTGAAATTCATGTCATATAGGTGGGGCAGAGTCACAGTCCATAACGAGAATGGAAACCCGGTGGATGGCTTGACAATAGGTTGACCTCACCAGTGAATCAATGTCCCATCTTCAAAATATAAAAATGAAGGTTAAAGGACAGATTTTTTAACTTTAATTGTTGCGATGTTTGTGTGATAGCCATTCAACCAAAATTGTCCAGGACTTCTACCTGGGTTCATTCCTTTGAAACTCATGCAATACAGGTGGGGCAGGCCACAGCAAGAATGGAACTCCATGTTCTGAACATTCCTCAACAATGAACTGGGAAGCCTAATAATAAAAATCCTGGATCAAAAACCATATTGAGAAGTAGCATTTGATTAATTTGTTACAGTCTTCAATAGGCCTCATATCCTGAGAAGATGAATAACAATATATTAATATGTCTTTCTTTGCCTTGTGCCTTTTTTAAGGTATTGCTTCAAGAAACACGCTTCAAGTGGCTGCACTGCAAAGAGCAGACTTCATTTGACTCAGGCGCCAGGTTTGAGTGTTAGCTATTCAGCCAAAATTGCCCAGTACCTCCACCTAGCCTCATCCATTTGAAACCATACCATTCAGGTGGGGCAGGGCAGAGTCCCAGATCGCTGAATACCGAGAATGGAAAACCTGGCCTCAGCTCGGTTGGCCTCACTAGAAATCTTCACAATATAAAATTGAAAGTTAAGGACAGTTTCATAAATTTTATTGTTTCTAAGAGAAATTATTTGGATTTTTTTCTGCCATGTAGTTTCTGTGATTCTGCTCTAAAAATATTGTTCCGGATGTTGGATAGTTTTTCCGTGGGAGGTTATTGGAAATGAATTGATTAACCTAATATCACATGATTTGAATCTTCCAAAACTTCTCATATTTTGTTTTATTAATATTTCTGTTATGATTTTTTTGCAGGAGAGATTGGATCTGTATACCAACAGGATAGAATATTATATCGACAGGAGTACAGGTACGAAACTGACATACTTTATTGGGAAACCACCATGTTTGGGTCTAAATTCTTTAACAGAAGGAAGCTATTTACCTGAAATCTTTACTATTGTTCCCTTCTATATTTGTACGCACATCAGTGAGAGTATAAAAAGATCATGACTATTTTAACCTCATAGACTTTGCTATGCACCTGAATAGGCTTGTAAGAATCACAAGTGCTGCCTCTATTTTTTTAACAAAAAATTCACTCCCTGTGCATGACATTTTGACATTTAACTACATTTCTAAAATTGACTAGATTGTGTAGTTCATAGTGTCTTAACAGGCAACATTTCCCAGATGTGTACATCCATGTAATGAGTTTAGTGTCTCCTATATATAGAGAAATGATTGAGTCAGAAAGGGAATGGCAGTCTTGGAGGACATTATCAACATACTTTATGAATAGGCCAAGATTCCTTTATTTCCTGTTTACAGTAAGTATCAAACAGAAATAGACCCCTGGACCATTCCTTATTGACGACGTAGTTTTGTTTGTTTATGTATTGGCAGCACGTCCTACGACAACCTTAAATGCACAAGCAGCAACTCATTTTATCGAGAATTCATTACCCGATCTTACAACAGGTTGGTTCTTTCGGTTGTCAATAGGGTGCCTGGATAATGTGCACCTTGATGTATCTTATCCTTTTTTTGCTCTCCCTTGCTGATACCTGTGGTGGTTCTTGCATTGCAGAGCAAAGGTGTGATATGCGGGATATAAGTAGAGTAATGGGACCTAATCGTAAGTCACGAGAAGACCATGGTAAAAGGAAGAAAAGAAAACATGATTTAGATGAAAAGCAGTCTGTTGCTGCTTCAGCAGCTGCTTTTTTGGCAGAAGCACAAAAGGAGCTCTTTGGTGGAAGGAATCTAGGGAAACAAAAAGAAGATGAAGAGCCTGAAGAAGGTGTGAAATAGAGGGGGATTGATGAGAGAGCCCACATTATGCCTAAGGATTCTTCTTAATTAGCCTTGGGTTCAATGTCAAGCACACTTGAGAAGCTGTCAAGAGATAATTAAATTAGAACATGATGACACATGAGCTCTTGTAGTGGAAAATATCACGGGCACCGAGATGCAGGGTATCCAAAAGATGGGATATCGGGAAATAATATATAGCTGTCAAATCGGGTTCACATATTTTTCTGCCTTGTATGGTCATATACTTAAAAGGATGTTGAAAAGTGATTTCAGCGCTGTTATGTTAAATTGCAATAATTGGATTGACTTCTGGAGGATTGTATGGCTTAACACAGATGAAAAACTTCCAGAACCCTTTCAACCTGATTATACCGAGCATTTGGAAGAAGAGCTGTACCCGGTGGCTGCTATCAAGAAAGGCTTTTGTCATTTGATTTTATTGAATTTTACTTGGCTTTGTGCATTCATCTTAAAACTATGTCAGTGGAAATTCTGTATTATCTTTGCCAAAGAAATGGTTTTTAAGATTGTGAAATTTGTAATTCTATACTCTCTGCCAGTTTAGAAATTTTAGAGGAGATATAATAGATTGAAAGGAATTTTTTTATATCTTTATTATTGGTGCTGTATAGCACAAAGGTTGTATCATTGCACTTGATTATCGTACAAGCGCTGTCAAATCTTCTAGAGAGAATTCTAAGCATACAAATTACATGCCACTGTCAGTTAACCCATGCACCCAATGGGCAAATCTTAATCTCAATATGTTAATGTTCAAAGTATAGAACCTTTCGAGGCATCTCTCAAATTCCAGTGTTATTCAAGACCACCATGCATTCAAAGGGAAGAATCTTAAATCCGAATATTAGTATAATCCATTTGAGGCATCTCTCAAATTGGACTGCTATCCATAATCCTGATAAGACGTCTGCAATTCATTCATTTAAATTGGACTGCTATCCATAATCCTGACAAGACGTCTGAAATTAATTCATTGAAAATTATATGTGGTCATCCTGTGTAGTCCTATTGCACATATATAATTACAATAGAATTAAAGGAAAAATTACTGGACATATTTGCAGACCTCTGGTTCTTTAATCTGTCAAGTGCCAACATACTAGGTGAAAAGAGGTTGAAATGATTTCTGAGAAAAGTTTATACCATACAGTACACCAGAGATTGCTTGACGGTAAAACCACTGTTGAAGTATAGACCAATTGCTCTCTACAAACCCTGTAGTATAGTATACCAAACACAGACAAACATATCACGAGTCTTTATGCTCTTACACTTAAGTTAGGCGTGTATGATCATTGATGGTAAGCCTTATATAAAGTTAATGGTCTGTAGCCAAGTCAAACTGTTTTTGCAAGGATTTGAAAACGGGAACTGTTTAAAAAAGTAGATAATGTTAGAAATTATTCTCGATAAAAACTGTGTGGACGTTTCAAAACTTCACATAGTTTTTATGCAGAATAATTTCTAATGTTATAATTAATCAGAAAACTTGTAGGGAGATTAATGGAGAAATTATACATAATTTCTCCATTAATTCCTCCCTCCCACCCTAGAAATTATAATATAATTCTCTATTAATCCCTCCCATATTATAAATTCTCTAATAATGCCCCCTCCCTCCCGCCTGCCCTCTATAGAGGGTGTGGGTATTATAAATTCCTCTAATAATGCCTCACCCCACCCTCTCCCTCCCCTCCCACCCTATAAATTCTCTATAATATAAATTCTCTAATAAATATAAATTCTCTAATAACCCCCCCCCCCCACCCTCTATAATATAAATTCTCTAATAATGCCCTCCCAACATAAACTGGTCTAATAATGCCACCCCTCCCACCCTCTATATAATGCCCCCACTTCATCCCTCTTATAGGCATTATTAGATAACTTATAAGCAATATAAACAAGCCTCTAATAATGCCTCCCTCCCACCCTCTATATTATAATAGAGTTATAAATTTTATCTACTAATGCCCTCCCTAGAGGGTGGGAGGGGATGGCATTATTAGAGAATTTATAATGCCCTCACTCCTCCCACCCTCCTCTAGGAGGCATTAGAGAATTCTATCAATGCCTCCCCTCCCACCCTTTATAGGGGAGGGGCATTATTAGAGAATCTTCTAATAATGCCTCCCCTAGGGAGGCTTAGGCATTATTAGAGAATTTAATAATGCCCCTCCCACCCTCCTCTAGGGAGGGGGGGCATTATTAGAGGAAATTATATTATACCCTTCTATTAATGCCTCCTCCCACCCTCTATAGAGGGCATTATTAGAGAATTTATAATACAAATTTAATATGTCACTCCCAACCCTATAGAGGGTGGGAGGGGCTGTGATTAGAGGGCTGGGGGCATTATTAGAGAATTTATATAATACAGAGGGTGGGGGAGGGAGATTATTAGAGAATAATGCCATAAATTCTCTAATAATGCCCTCCCTCCCACCCTCTATAGAAAATATTAAATATTAATTTTAGATAGTTAGTCACTTTATTGAAAGTGGACATCTTGCGTTGTTTGAGATCTATAAATTCTTTGGACTTGAAATGTGGTTTATTTCTATCCTTATCCACCCATCAACCGCTTTTAAACATGATTCTCCAGCATTGATTTATCGGGAAGATCACTCCTTTGTCATGGTAGGAATTGATGAATTGAAATTTCTACTTGTATCATTTCATGTAACAAAGAATTTAAACTGTTTTTGCAAGGATTTGATTTCATGTAACAAAGAGTTTAACTTCTGAGTATATAGAGAGACTTTATTTCTACAAATAAAGGTAGATGGAAAGGGGTGAGTTGATATGGTCAGACCTATATTTCATTGAAAGAGTTTAAATTGTTTTTGCAAGGATTTGAAAATGGGAATTGTTTAAAAAAGTAGAAAGCATTAATTTTAGATGGTTGAATTTCTTATTGAAAGTGGGCATCTCGATTCTTATATTGTTTGGGATCATCTAAGTTGTCTATAAATTCTTAGGACTTGAAATATGGTTTATTTATATTCTTATCCACCCATGAATTGCTTTGAAACATAATTCCCCAACATTGATTTATTGGGAAGATCACTATGTGTTGGGAATTGATGAATTGAAATTTATACTTGCATCATTTCATGTAAGAAAGAATTTGGGATTGGAACATTTCGTGTAACAGAGTTTGGAATCAACAAACTACTTTACAGCCAGAGCCAACCAAATTAGATCTACAAGGAGAAAATGGGCAAATAAACTGGAGCTTGGAAATGGGTATTGGCAAAGTGACGGGTTGAGTTTATTTGTTTTTTCTTTGTTTGCTTTGATTTATGAGGTTTGCTTTATGGTAAGTACCATTATTTTTCCATTTTCTTTACATGAACTAGGCTAACATCAATACAAAACAATAGAGTAAGATTAATGTTATTTTATCCATTTGTTTGGGTGAGATTTATGCTGTGTTTAATAGAATGTTATTACTTTTAATCAATTCTAATCTAAGTAACACAAAACAAGAAACAAGCCACCTTTGTATTCAATTAAAATGAAAAATGAAAATGAAGGAGATGAGCAAGCAATCCCTTCACTCTAAATAAAATACAAAATAAGAGAAAGAAAGACTTGTTCACATGGGATGGTTTGATTAGGATGTGAGTAAAGGGTGATTCCCAATGTCCACAATAGTAATAAAATAAAAATAAAATGTTAAACATTTTATTAGTAGGAAAATGAGAAGCTTAATTTAATTCCCAGTAAATGATGTCCAAACCAATGAAAGAAGGGTTAAACTTGTCAAGTGATTTTCTCTTGGTGGAGTGAAATGAGAGCTAAACTCTAGGTTTTAAAATGTTTCAAGCAATGTAAGGGCCAAGAGACTGGAATGTAAGGGAATAAGGTAAGAGCAAGGGTAGAAGGGAGGAAGAAAGTAGGAGACTACTTGTAGAGCATTCTAGCAAATACAACATCTGGTTGTGAGAAATGAAGGGAAATGAGGATTTGCTTGAAATTCTTTATAGGAGAGTGCCAAGTGCTAATATATGGAGAATGGGATCCACGTTGCCCTCAACTTTGTAATACTTGTAATAAAACAAGGAAGCAAGGAGAATGCTCAATGGAGGTCAATGATCTTCCAAAAACACTCAAGTAGAAGAGGAATGAAAGGCAATGAATGCCAAGAGTGCTCCATAAAAGTTGGAGTCAAATCCTAGAGCTAATAAAGTATAATATGGTTGGAAGAACTCTCCAAATTGAAGAGAGGAGTGCCAACATTAAAAGAAAAAGGCACATGATTTTGTAAGCAACAATCAATATGGATAATCGAAATTAATTTCTAGTTTGAGAGATATTACAACATAGGAAATTGATTTGTGTGATAAAAAATATACACTTTATACCATATGCCCATTGCAAATAGAGATAGGGATTGGTTCAAAATTTGTAGAGAGGGGAAATCACACAGATTACTATGCCCATTTTCAAAACTCTAAAGGCATATAGGTGCAAAAGTTAAAAAACCAAAAAGGAGGTCAAAGAAAAGGAACATACCAAGGAACCTTGAAAGATACCAGTGAGACATAAAGTTTTAAACCAAGGCTTCCCACATTCCAATGACTAAAATTAACTTGAACAAATGTGAGAAAGGGTATTGTCCCAAGGTGGATACCGAGGAAGGTTCAATCTTGGAGCAATATTAGATAGATGTTACTTAGATTTTTGATACCCTCGAAATTTTTGTCACTGATATCTATGCTTGATCTTGGAGAAATATTCGATGTGTTACTTAGATTTTTGATACCCTCAAGATATTTGTAATTGATATCTATGATTATGTTTATGATGGTTTTCATCATCCCTTCTTATTTGGTGAAATTATTTTTTATCCTTAAATGTGGCAAGTCCTCCTCTATGCCTTGGTGATCCTTCATTAGTGAAACCCCCTTTGGGTCACGAGCATATACTTGAAGTGTTAAACCTAGTCCCTCATATGAGTCCAATACTATGAGTGAAGGTGGCTATTATTGGTGTTTGAATGCTTTCCTAGGTGGTGAATAATGATAGCATACTTGCCTTGAAAAGAAAAGGCAATGAACTTGATTTATTAGATGAGCCTCTTCTCTCTTTACATCGATTACATGTTTGTGCATATACATTTCTCCCTTTTACCATTTATCCATCACTCTAGTTATTAATGGAGAAATATGTTCGTCGAGCAATGATGGTGCACCTTAGTAAGAACCTTTGAGGGTTTGATATGACTTGTAAACATTATAGCTCTATGAGACTCTTTTGAATATGACAATATTTTATAGTGTGTTGTGCCAATTCTGATATATATCAACCTTATAGCTCTTTAGTCACAATGGAAGACATCATGGCTATAGTGATGATGGAAATCCTTTGGGTGAGGAGAAGTTTAGAGGTGGAATGTCCTTTGGATCACATTTTAAACATTGATAATGTTTATACATATACCTTTGGAGGATTTGGTGGATGTTTCATCTATCTTTTAATTCTATTCTTATCCAGGTTAGAGTGAAAAAGGTGAAAATGCATTATCATTAATGATAATCCTGTTGAAATAATGTAACTGCAAAGTGTATTCTGATTATTATTTGATATATTATTCATTGGATCAATCCCCATTGTGGATTGATCATGTCGAATATTGTAAAAGACCAAATCCCCTTTTGTGGATTGGTCATAATGTAATTGTAATAGGCAAAAGAAGAAGTCGGCCCCAGAATATATCAAAGAGGCCCCAAAATATAATAAAGGTGGTTATAACCACCTAGAAGAAGAAGTCGGCCCTGCCAGTGAAAAGACACTTTCACATGTGCCAGATTTGTATAAATAAGAAGGCTAGCACCTCACTTAGACACACACTCACTTGTTCATTAAGAGACAAGTTTTGGAGCTGTAGTTGGAGAAGAGAGAGAGAGAGAGAGAGGCGCATCTTTGGGAGAGGAATTTCTGTGTTTGTTTGAGTTATCTCTTGGCATTGTATTGGCTATCTATAATAAGGAAGTTTTGCTGGGTTTTCTTCCCCATGAAGGTTTCCTAGGATAAATGATGTGTCTCTTGTGATTGTGTATTTCTCAGTGATTCTATCTTATGCTATTGTTATCTATTGAAATGAAAATAACTATAATAATGGATTAAACATTAACATGGTATCAGAGCCAAGCTGAAGAGAGCATCTTTCACAAGAGAAAAGTGAAAAACGTCACTGTTGCCGTACATGCAAATTAGGGTTTTTTGTTGGTGAGGTATTTCAACCCTAAAACCATTTAGAAAAGTGCGTCCTCCCTCAAGGATCATTTTGGCACCTTCAGCGCAACGTTTCAGTGGTTAGATCTCCCGGAAAGTGAAACCCTAATTTCACAAAGTACCAGAAGTACCAGAGTACCAAAGGTACCAGAAAACCAGAGGCACTAGCCCAAAAATCTGCAGATCAAGTTTGGAGGGGTAAAAGTTGGATTTTCTCAGATCCAAGCACACCAGGCTACTCGCCTCATCCAAGCGCACCTCCTGGTAAGTTCAGAATTTGATTTTGAACACTTTCATTTTTTGGACATTTTCCCAGCTTTAGGTAAAAGATGTCTGCAAGCATTAAGCTTGTTGACAAGATAGAAGGTGTGAAAAAATTTCGTGCCTGGAAGTATAGGATTGGCCTCATTCTTGAAGAGAATGAATTAGCAAGATTTGTCAAAGAAGAAGTGCCGGAGCTCGACGATGCCGCAAGAAAAGAAAAACAACAAAAGGACACAATCAGGGCCAAAAGAATCATTGCAGATTCAATCAAAGATCACCTGATTCCCTATGTGTCATCAAAGAAACTCCGAAATAAATGTTTGATGCCCTAAATAGACTATATGAAGGAAATAATATAAACCAGAGGATGAATCTTAGAACTCAGCTCAAGAATACAAGAATGCAGAAGGGAGAATCAATCCAAGAATATTTCTCCGGAATATCCCAATTCAAAGAACAACTAGAAGCAATCAGAGATACTATAGACAAAGATGAACTTATAATGACAACCCTAAATGGTCTCACAGACCTTGGGATGCATTCATCCAAACGATTTGTGCCAGAACAGAGAAACTAAAGTTTGATGGTCTATGGGAAGAATGCATTCAAGAAGAAACAAGAGTAGCTAACTGAGAGACTTTACTAGCAAGAGATGAAGATCAAGCCCTAGCTACTCACACTAAAGGAGGAAGGAAGAAGTCCTACTCCCAGAAAGAGAGTTATAAAGAGTCTCAACCCCCAAACAAATTCAATCATAAAGAATCTCATCCAAGGAGATTTCAGAAGAAAGGACAACGAAGGGAAAGAGATTACTCATCTATACAATGCTACCATTGTGACAAGATGGGACACATTGCGAAGTTTTGTCCAGCAAGATGAGAAGAATACAAGAGGAAACATAAGAGGCACCATGCCCATGCAATCGAAGATGAAGAGCCACCTGCAAAGATGATAAGAGAGCAGATCAAAGGCTATGTCTTAATCTCGGCCCTCTCAGGATCGGTAACACTTGGAGAGGACACTTGGCTCATTGATAGTGGTGCATCAAAGCACATCACAAGTTAAAGAGACATTCTCTCTTATATTTCAGAAAAAAAGTTTTCTCAGAAAGTGACACTTGGAGATGATTACCAATATCCCATCAAGGGAGTGGGAGAATCAAACTACAATCTTAAATCAGGAAATTCTATGAAGATGAAGAGCATACTCTATGTACCAGGTTTGACAAAGAACTTACTCTCCATTTCAACTTTAGAAAAGAAAGGCTTCAGAGTTGCCTTTATAGATGGAGAAGTTCTTATGTGGGCTAAAGGAGAAATCATAAAATAAGCAATCATCATTGGAAAATAAGAGAATGGTTTGTATAAGCTAAAGGGTCACTCAAAAGCTGCCATGACCCATGCCATTGAGAATCCATGTGAACTTTGGCATAGAATATTAGCTCACATTAACTACAAGGCGCTACCATACATATGCAAAGTGGTCACAAGTTTACCAAAACTCAAGGTTGACCATGAAAGCGTATGCAATGGATGTGCACAAGGGAAGAACATCAAGAACCCTTTTTCGAAGAAAGATAGCAAAGCAAAAGGAGTCCTAGAACTCATTCATTTAGATGTGTGTGGCCCAATGCCACCGTCCTCCATTAGTGGGTATGTATACTATGTATCATTTATTGATGATTATTCTCGTAAGACCTGGGTGTATTTTTTGAAATCTAAAGATGAAGTGTTCAACAAGTTCAAGGAATTCAAAGCCTTGATAGAGAATCTTTTTGAAAGAAAGATCAAGATACTCAGGTTAGATAATGGAGGAGAATACACCTCAAAAGAGTTCGTGAAATTCTACAAAGATGTTGGGATCAAGAGGGAACTCACTACTCCCTATAATCCCCAACAAAACGGTGTAGCTAAAAGGAAGAACAAAACGATAATGGAAGCTGTGAAGACCATGATCCACGATCAAGATCTTCCTATGTGCTTATGGGCAGAGGCAACAATGACAACCGTATATGTGAAAAACCGATTGTCCCATAGTGCACTTGGGTTCAAGACCTCGGAAGAGATGTTCAACGGAAATAAACCAAAGGTAAGCCATATCAAAATATTTGGCTGCCCAGTTTTTATACATATTCCGAAAGAGAAGAGAAACAAGATGGAACCTTCAGGAAAGAAGGTAATATTTGTGGGATACTGTGAGGTCTCCAAGGCCTTCAAAATCTAT
>SNQJ01S0055564.1:0-16312 GCA_010110895.2 Picea sitchensis
ATTTTCCGATAATCGATCGTGAGAAACTCTCTTGTAAAATCTCTCTGTAATCTTTTTCTTTGCATTAATAAACTGCTCCGACTGGCCGCGTTGGCTGGGGCCGTGGATGTTTCCCCGTAGGGGTTTTACCACGTGAAAACATCAGGGTGTTGATCTTTGATCTGGTTATGTGAGTGGTTACTGAAGGTGTTCGTCCTCTATTGGAATACCTGTGTTGTCGAACACCATGTGGACCAGTAAAAAAGTGCCACATGGCACCCCCAGGTGATGCCACGTGGCACCAACCAGAAGGTGCCATGTGTCCTATATGAAGGTGATGTGGAGGTGATATCATCAGCCAGGAGGGCCAATCAACGGATGCCACATGGCCCAATCGGAGGGCGCCACGTGGCACCCTCGAAATGCCCAAGGAGGGTCTGTGACCGAAACCCCCCCCAAAAAATATATGTAACAGGACCCCGCCAAATATGGTAGAGGTCCCACCATATATGGAATATTCCACTATATATATCCACCGTCAACTGTACAATGGTATCTTCGCCATCCTAGTCGCCTCCACCAAAATCTCCGCCAAGTATAACAGAGCACGCCAAAAATGGTTATAGCCATATGATAAAAAGGGGAGGACCGTGGGTTTCAACCCAGGGACCTTCGCCAACCAAAGCTCTAAATATAGCTCCATTTACTAGCGCACCAACATACTCACTTATTACATAACCGCCTACTTTTTGTATAAAAAGGGGTTTTCTGCCAATGTACGGGAGGAGGCAAATCGAGCATGCCAATACGGATTTTGGCATGGTTTTCGAGATAGACATGGAATAGATTTCTCGGTAGTCCATTCATTTATTGGAGGATAAAGGAGCATAAACCGATGCATGGGTGTCTCTTGGGCTTGAAAATGTCAGACTCGGATCAAGGCATGGAGACAATCATTTGTAGGTAATTTGATGCCATGCACACAATGGTGATGTTTGTTTTTTGATCTGAGAAAAGTTTCTGTAGCTTAACTCCAGAATGAGGTATACTTATGTATTTTGCCCAATTATTTTGTGGAGTTAATAAAAATACCTACCCATTTGAGAGCAGGACTCAGAGACGTAGTCCACCAGGGACGAACTCTGTTATCAAGTTCTTTGTGTTCATATTGCATGCTTATGTCTCTTTCCTTTTTGAGATTTTCCTTCTTTATGGTGTACTTTAGTTTATGCTCATTTTATGAAATTCTTTAATAAGTCACCTGACAAAAAGATCCCAGATTCGGTTTGAGGTCGCTTCAAGCCTCGTAGGGGGGTCTTATCCTTGAGATATCTATGGATAGATCTGTTTTGGATGTAGGTGCTTCAACCCATAATCTATGTGGAAGTGACTTTTCATGTAGCATGAAAGATTCCATCTCTTTCGTAGATCTATTTTTCGTCTCATCAACTCCATTTTGTTGTGGAGTATAGGGAACCATGTGCTGCAACTGAATCCCGACCTCAAGAAAAAGAATTTATATCTCATGGTTGACATACTCCCCCCCATTATCTGTTTGAAGGGCTTTGATATTCTTTCCTGACTATGTTTCAACAAGGGTTTTGAAATATTTGAGGTGTTGAAAGACCTTTGATTTTTTACCAAGAAAGAAAGTCCATGTGAAGCGTGAGAAATCATCAACAAAAATGAGCACGTACCTTGATTTAGTGATTGATGGATGTGGAAAAGGGCCCATTAGATCACTATGGATCAAATCTAACGGAAAGGAGACTTTCTGAGTCTTTCCTTTGTCGAATTTCTCTCGAGGGTGTTTTCCAAGAACACATCCCTCACAAATTCCTTTGGAGAAGTGGATGTCATGTAGATCATCAACCATTACCTGCTTGCTAAGTTGTTTCATATATCTGAAATTTAAATTACTGAACCTTCCGTGCCATATCCTACTGCTTTCATCAGCATGGGTAAGTAGTAATGCAAAATGTGGTTCAATAAATTCAAAAAATGTGTAGAGTCTGGATTGATGATTTACCTCACCGGTAGCAACCTTGGAATTGGTTTGCATGTCATAGATATCCACAACATCAGGTGTGAAAAAAACTCTCTTTCTGGTTCCAGAGTTTGTCATATGATACATAGAGAGAAGATTGATATAAAGTTTGGGAACGTGTAGCACATTCTCGAAGCTTCCGTTTGTGAGTTCAATTCTTCCTTTTTCGATGTCCTCAACTAGAGAGTTGTCCCCCATCAAAATAGGAGGAAATTTGCATGCATACAATGAAGAGTAGACTTCTTTTGTGGCTTCCATGTGGTGTGATTCTCTTGAATCTACAATCCAAGCATTGAGAGAGGAGTTGATAGCAATCAAAGCATGGCTAGAATAACCTTTCTTGAGATTTTGATCTTCTGGATTATTCTTCTTGGCACCCTCGGGGATGTGATCTCCAAGGTTGTTTTGTTGAAGTATTTGGGCCATTTGATCTATATTTTTTTGCATACATGCAGATTATGGATGGAATCCTTTATGGAAGTAAGTGCATTTCTCCCATTTTCTTCCCTTTCCACCTTTGGATCCAGAGGAATCATTGAAATATTTTGAGTACCCTTCCTTCTTTGGATTTGCATGTTCCTTCCCTTTGTCTTTGTGTTTATATTTCTTATTTTGGTGACTACTACCATCTTACACGGAAAGTGCATGCGCCTTTGAGCCTTTGAGTTTACCCATATTGATGAGTTTGGTTGATCTTGTGTCAAAGACTCGATAAAGGCCTTAAGAGAGGGCATGGTCCATGTAGCTCCAGAGGTGAGACTAACTGAATGAAATGTGGATACAAAAACTGAGTATTTCGGACCAAGTTTGGAGACAATGGTAAGAACCATTTGTTTTGCCTCCTTATATTTATCAATCCCGCAAGCCTTGAGTTGTGACAACAAATCCTTATATTTAGTAAAGAAATCTTGGAGATTGTTGAAGGTTTTTGAATCCAAAGTGAGCAATTCCACCTCAAGCATGTGTCCCCTCACCTCTTCCCGTTTTCCAAAAATACCTTCCATGGTGGTCCATGATTCATTGGGGGGTTTTACAGGAGGATATGTGAAAGAGGAGTTCAAGAGAAATGAGACTGCAAATAGTTCCAAACGTTTCCTCCATTCGATTCAGATACTTGGATTTTTTATAGATGATGTGGGATCAGTCTATGTGTTCATGGTTAACTTGTATAATCCTATGCTTCGAAGATGCACTATCATCTTTTCCTTCCATGCAAAGAAATTGTACAGTGTAAGAATGAATTCTTTTAGAAATTCCATTTTTCCCGTTGTCTTCAATCTTCGATACCTGCAAAAAGAATCAGGTGTGTCTTTTTCCTAGCAATTCGTTAGCTCTAATACCATGTAAATGTGAATGAATCTACACATATAAGATATAGCTATCAAATGACATACATAGTTTGCAGAAAAATGAGAGAAGAGAGAAACAAGAGAGTGAGAACAAAGAATTTGCATTAACCAAATGAATGAATGATAATTTACACATGATATACTTTATATAACTGAACTAATGCACACTAGAGGAGAACCAATGCACCATAGTGGTGGTCTAGAGTGATATGGACACACATCGGAAATTACGGGAGTAAACTGCCACCTAGTCTCAGCTAACTAGTCTCTCAGTCTTCAATTAATTGACTAAAACATAGTGAAGTGAGGAGGGGATAAGAGAATCATGGGTAATGTGCTAGTATTGTGATAATTCCAAGGACAATGCACATTATATGGTGATGATCCCAATTATTCATGGTTATGATCCCAATATGGCATCTAGACTCCACTCAAATGATCAAACTAAAGTGTGGACAAAAGAGAATATTTTCCTAGAATGTAGGAAAATGAATATTCTCCCTAAACTATAGGAGACTGAATAATGACTAATAAACATAGGGAAAACCTTAGGAAAAATAAATCCTAGGTGTGTGTGAGGTATCTCCAACAACCCCTTGTTTAAAGGTAAGGGTTCAATTTACAATTTTAGTATCTTGGTATTCGAACATCTCGACTCTTCCACTATCCTAGACTCTTCAACTACCTTTGGTGTCCAACCCTTCACAAGTTTTGTTTTTATCTTCATGTTGATTATTCAACCCTATTGTGAGGAAAAACTGCATTGAATAAGATATTCAATAATTATGATTTGTCTCACTCAAGGTGAGACATATGTCAAGGTGAGGCATGTGAATGCAAAACATCTTGACTCATTAAGCACATATGTTAAGAATATGATTTGTGTCTTAAAAAATTACTCCTCCTTTCCTGCTTTCCCATCTTGGTTATGTTGAATACAATGGGAAAATTTGTGATGCTATGGCTTGGGATTTTACAATATTATTTTCTTATTTATACTTTCTCCATGGCTAAAAATTTGACCTTCCCTTTGTGATACACAACATTGAAAAATTCACTAACCTTTGCATTTCTGTGCTCTACTCTACCTTTAGGGATTGCTCCAAAATTGGATTTCTCCTTCATTAGCTTGGAGACTTTAATGAACACACATTTCATTAAATTTGATTTTTTTTTTATTACGATGATTTCATCAACATCAAGTTTTTTGTAAATATTTAATATATTTCATTCATTTTGGAAGAATTAATCCAAGGAGTGATTGTCTCAATTAAAATTATTTTTATTATTCCAAATACATATTTAATATTTGATAATTTTATCGGTAATATTGTCTTAATTAGAACTAGATACATAGGCCATAAATCATGACGAGTCTAGGAAAATGATCCAGGTGGATATTGGTGGCCATCCACCTCTTCCACCAAATCAATGTTTTTGAGCCCATGGTTTTGATAAACCATGGTATTCACCCTTTTGATTTTGTCATTAAGGGGGAATGTAATGTAATTCCATCTTTATTTGTTAATTATAGCCATCATGTAATTATTTCCTAGTGGTTTTATGTACATTCCTATGATATTTTGTAAACTTAGACCAAGTTATTCTTCAATAACTCACAAACTTGTAAAAAGGGTTTATCCCACATGCATCATGGGAATTGTTCTCATTTCACTCTCTCATATATAATCTAGGTGAAGGAGGCCCTTTGAGGGGGAAATGGAGTGTGATGTAATTATTTTTGCGATTGAGCGTAGTCGATATCTCTTTCACTTCAGAGATAAGCTACCACCATTCTATCCAGTTTTTGTTCTAAAATATTATGTTATTTTATTCATTAATAGAAGTCGAGTTTTACTATATTTCTGTGTTCTCTGCGATAGTTTTGTTTGTATCTCATTTTTTTCTCAATATAATATGTATTAGTAGTACTAGATAAATCTTCTCCTTGTTATTTCTTGGTGCATTTCCCCGATGAGGTCAGGGTAAAGAGAGTTGGGTCTCAATCTAGTTTCGCTTGGGGATGACCACTCTCACCAACCCAAGAGACCTCTCATGGAGGAAGAAAAGAGACATGATAGAGCATGAGATCCTTTCAATATGTTTCTCGAGAAATCCCTCACATGACAGAGGAATGAGATGATGAACAATTTCTCTTAGATCCTTTGACGACTATCAATGGTGTCTGAGGCATCTTCGACAAAAAACCATTTTGGAGGTGCGATGCCCTTTAAGTTATAAGTTAATTTTGATATCCCCTTATTTGAAGTCCATATAGATGTAGATGCTATAGAGAAATGGTTGAATCTTCTATAATGTTATTACTCTACCCAACAATTTTTTGGATGGTGAAAAGATAACCTTTGTGCTCCTTAAATCCCTTCCCCATGTCAAAGCTTGGTGGGAAGGTTACTAGGAGAGGCACACTGTGGATGAATCTACACCATTCGAGAGAGAACCCATCTATGTGGCCTTTGTGGATTCCCTTAAGGACGAGTTCTACCCTATTGGAAGCTATGATGACCAATATATGAGAAGGTTGACTCTACATCAGGAGAGAGACCAGACAATGCCAGATTATACCAACATATTGCATACTCTACGCTCAAAGATGGGTATTGAAGATTCAAAGAGACACTTGGATTTGAAGCACCACAATGTCCTACATAGGTGCATACAAACATATATGAATCTCTTGGACATCTTCTCACTGGGGGAAACTTATCAATATGTTGTCAAAATGAGCAAAAATGTAAGCAATAGAATAAGAGGGATTTTAGGTTTACAAATACGAAACAATAGAAGCATGGAAAAGGTGGCCCTAAAACATAGAACAAGGGATAGAGAAATGAATTTCAACCTCAAGAAAACTAGTGCAAGTCACAAGAAAATAAGGGTAACAGGAAGACGGATACGGACATTGAAAAATGGTGTGATTTCCAGAAAAGTCCCTGGCATAAAACTGATGAATGCCACTCAAAACAGTCATTGTTGGCTCAAAAAGAGTCAGACCTCAACTCAGACTCTAATTCAAACCAGGATAAGAGAAACTGAATCATCAATATGGAACCTAATACTACTATCACAACTACAAAGATCCAACCTGATGAGTCATAGGAGTTGGAGGAAGGGGATGGCCTTTGGCATTCACAAATGTGGGTGAATGTAACCCCACTACATTTCATTGTTGACAAGGAGAGCCAGAATAACCCAATCTCATTCGATGTAATAAAAATAATTGAAAATTCCACACCCCAAACTATACACCATCAAATGGTTGAGTCATGGACAAGACATTCACATCAGCCAACAATGCTTCCTGTCCTATGACATAAAGCCCTTCAAAGATAATGTATTATGTGATGTTTCCCCACTTTAAGTCTGTGATGTTCTTTTCGGAAAACTATATATGTGGAAATGCCACACTTCTTATGATTGTCGACCCCAGGGTGTCATTGTTACTATGGGGGGTCAACTCGATAAGGTACCATAGGTAGTTTTGGCTACTGACATTTCATTGATCTTGGAAAAATAGTGCCAAAAAGTAATCTCTCAGACCAAAAAATTTGACATCTTCATGATCCGGTTAAAAGGTGAACATAAGGTCACTATGACCACCATAGCCTTGGCCCAAGACCTTTATATATAGTATAAACAAGTCAACAATATTGTAGAAGAGCATAAATATATTTTTTCTTCACCTATGGGGGTGCCTCTGCATTGCCAAGTCAATAATTCCATTGACTTGGTGTCGGGTTCCCTCTTACATAATGGTCCAATATACATGTGCTCCCTTCCAGATAATGAGGAGATAAAGCACCAAATTCATGAGCTCATCTAAACTAACCACATTCGATCAAGCTCCTCACCTTGGGAGCCCAATTATGTTGGTGCAGAATAAGGTTCCATATGTTCAACATAGCTATAAAAAAGATCTTCATAGCTCTATTTTCCACAACCATTGTCAAGTTTTCTTGGGGTTCCATCCATTAACCCCCATTGATATATCTATTACTACTACATATTCACTTACAAGGTCATGATCATGCATCAATTTTTTTTCAATGGATCTAACACCTACAACAATAGGTTCATGACATCCTTCAAAAGAATAATGCCAAGTACAAGCAACAAAATGACCAACATTGGGTTCCACACAAGTTTTATGTTGGTGATAAGGTGTGGTTGAACTTGCATAAAGAGTGCCTCGAAGGAACCCATGAGAAGATAAGACCACTCTGATATGGGCCTTCCACTATCACAAAGGTTGTGGGTGAAAATTATTTTGAATTCAATATTCCTCCTTTCCTTGGCTTGCACCCTGTATTTAATGTGGATCTGCTCCAACCATATTACCCACCTCTACTGGACACCTTGGAGGTGGCTGAGCATTTGGCCCCTACTAAAATCAATCCCAAATGAAATGAGAAAGATACAGTGGATTGGATCACGGAGACCCAAATGAAATCCACTCGCTAGTAGAACATACAACTCTATCGGGTTGTCAAATCAATACAACTACTTCACCTCTTCCATTGACTCAATGTTTTTGAGCCCGTGGTTTTGATAAGCCATGGTATTCACCATTTTGATGTTTTCATTAAGGGGAAATATAATGTAATTGCATCTTCATTTTTTAATTACACACTACTATGTATGGGGTCAAAATTTGACAAAAACATTCGATGATAAGGATAAATTCAATCATATCGTCGCAAATTATGACATAATATTAAAATTTTATTCTTTTTTTTTTCTCTGGGTTGCCTGATAAACGTCGAACTTCTGACGCATATCTATATCCATCAATATTTCGGCGATAGTTTGTTGATCTATCAACGAACCTAGAGGATGCCAACTGACCGTTTGAAAACAATTTAATGATCATCGACTTCACTAACTTGGTCAACTTTGACATAGTCAATGTTCATTGGAAGATCAACAGAGGTTAGAGTTTTCAACTATTTTTTTGTAGGTATGATGGTTATAAAATATTTTTATGCTCATTGTTTGTTGCATGATTTATTAGTCTTTTTTCTATGTTCTACTTGCCTCAAATCCAATTCTTGATCTGCATCGCTCAAATTTTGTACTTTGAAGGTTACAAATTTTTAATATTACTTTGTCTCTTTTTTAAATACCTAGATTGGATCCCTGACCCTTAGACCCTCTTTCATTTGGGGACACAAAATTTTCCCTAGGAAATAGGTATGAACTTGTCAACTCAATTCCATTTAATTACTATACAAATTGTCTTGGTCTAGTTTTATTTTATTGCTTGATTTTATTACTTGCTTATAGTCAAGATTTGGAACTTATGTGGTAAAAATGTATGGTTTTTGTTTTTGATTATTTGTTGATTAATGTTATAAACCTTTACTAAATATTTGATGAAAATGGATTAATTCTCTAGTACATATGGGGTCAATATAATTTAATGACATTTGTACCATAAAAATATATTCATATATTAATGTACTTATATCGCTTCAGTGGATTTTGTTGTAAATATAGGAAATCCCAATGCCAACACCTAAAGAGAGTAAAAGGACGATTTCTAGTTTAAGGGTTGCATTGGAGGCATAGGTGAGTATTGATGGGAAATTTTATTGCTCTTGCAATCAATGCAGGGGCTTGAAATGAAGAAGACTTATAAGGAAACCGATTGAAATAAATTGTTTTGCATATGGGCATTGTGCTTGAGGGAATACATTTTGTCCCATGGTAACTTAGTCATTATATATGTCTTTGTATTGATTATATTTATAAAAACAATGTTTTAATATATGTTTTTTAAAGAAAAAAAAGAATTGTAGATTTCTATTAAGAGTATATAGAATAGTACAAGCTTGATTTTGGGGATCCTGCCAAAAAGGGAAACTAGGAAGTCCCTCAGAATACTAAAATCACCAGGATTGATAAAATCCCGCAGGACAAAAAGTTCTCCTTACAAATGGGATACATATTTGTTTTTTTTTTCATGGCATGGATAGCAAAATCCATGATCATCATGGTAATACAAAAAGAAAATAACTAGCATGCCTCCTGAGACTGGAGAATTTAACCTCCTTTTACATAGATTTATGACTATAAAAATAAAACAACTACCATAAAAAACCCAACCCTAAGAACCCACATGCTATTTTGAAAGATAGAGCTTGGATGGGAGAGAGAAGGCACCTGTGGCTAGGCCCTGGCACAAGAGAGATCTCTTTCCTATTTGCTTCGTGATCTCCCTGAAGTGGTTGGCTTCCATATTCGGTGCATCCTCCTCGATCATTATGGGTCACTCCTTAGTGCCATAAAAAATTCCCCCGGTCTCCTAATGCTTCAAATTATCCTTGCTAACCTTGTGATCCATTTCTATGAAACTAACTCCAAATTTAACTTTCTAGAAAAGTTTGAATTTTTCTTCGAGCATCCTTACCGCTTTCCGGGTTCTGTTCCTGCTGCTTCTGTGCTGGTTCTTGGGTGATCATATATTTTGTAATCCAATAGAATTATGCCAAAAAAAGTACTTTGTCTCTCTAGTGTGCGTTTGACCCGGGTCACGGACCCAACCTTTGGCTTCTGCCAAAATCTCCTCTTCGAAAGCATGCCTCCTCTTTGTGGAAACTGTTTCATGGAGCTAAGTCATTACCTTTTTCTCTCTCGTAGAGTAGAGGTTATGGAAGTTTATTTTTTCCTCTCCCATGGCGATCTCAACTCTGGATCTCAACCAGGTATTGCGTGGAATGGGCCTACACTCTGGTTCACATTTCTTCTTACAGCGACTAGTAGGACCAGTAAGGATGAGTGAGACATGAAGATCCTTCTTGTCTAGCATCCTCTTTCATCTATAGTCCAACTCCTTGAATCTATCCCTGAAAATATTACTTTGTTGGGCTAAGCGAAGAGTGGACTTCTCAGCTGGACACCCACCAGAGGACATTCTATTTCCTCTCGTGTTGGTCTAAGGAAACTTAATAAGGTAGCCCAGGGAAAAGGGAATTATCCAAGTATCCCCCTTAAAATCCTTAACCCAATTCCTCTGCAAATTTCCGAGAACCTATGGAATTACTCTCCCCTTCCCAATTACCTTACCTATTCTATGAGATGGTCTCCTTGAATTACCATTACTATAAATATAATTGACTATCTTCTTATGGATGCGATTGATTTGCCTTCTCCTGAATGTCTTAACTAATCTCATAATATTCCCATGAGCCTTGTATACATAAATCCTAACCATAATACCGATTGTACCTGTTCTGGATGCCAATGGCGTCATCCCATTTCCATTGATCATTGCATCCTTCTCAGACTCAGGCCTCCGTACCTTCATTGCTTGAGAAGGTTTCGTTCCCACGACATGTCATCCATCCCCGTTCTTATCCATTTTCTTCATACCGAGGCCTGAGTACTGACCCCCATGGACCAAGTGGATCCAAAATGACATTTAGGATGTCGTGGGGACAAATGGCTCCCTCGAATCGAGGCCATCCACCTCACTAGTTGTAACCCCATCCGATCTTGTTTTAATATTTGTTATATACACTAATGTTTTTTATTTTTTGTAATTGTGTGTATAAATACTCCTAAGTGTCTGTTGTCAGATAAATATATGCCAAGTAGTAGTAGAAATACTATTGTACAAGATGTAGAAGATGGTATGGATATTGAATATCAAGTCAATCCCATGGAAGAAGATGACACAAATAATATTGTTGAGCTGAATGATGGGACAAACAGATTGATCTAGGACATCTTTTCTCCTATCGATGAGGAAAATGATGATGATATTTATGATGTACCTTTGCTTGAGAAGACATAGCAATCCCTTTATGAAGGCTCAAGAACAAATATTCCCTTTGCTATAATGTTGTTGGTGAACTTGAAGGTATTGAATGGTTTGTCAAACACTTGTCGCACATAGATCCTAAGGTACGTAATACAATTCATCACATATTATACGTAAAGGTCGAATTTATTTTTCTCTATTTTTAGTGTCAAGTAATGTGTAAATTAAGTATGCAATATTTTTTGTTACTATTATTTACATTAACTAGTTATTTTTTATGCTATAGATTGCTAGGTGATATTTTCTTACCACCATAAAATAATTTACCTTGCACATATCGAGAGATATTTTCCACTATGAAAGATATTGGAATGGAGTATCAAGATATTGATGCATGTTCGAATGATCATATTATTTATTATGGACAATATGCATCGGAAACAAAATTACTGCAATGTCAAATTAATAGATATCGAACCGATCAAGTAACAAAAAAAGTGCCTCACAAGTTTCTTCGTCATATTATGATAATTCCATGTTTTTAGCGATTGTTTAGGTGCCAAAGCACTGCACAGTTTTTGGATTACCATGCATGACATAAAAGTGAAGATGGTGTTCTTCAAATTCTCGCAGATGGTTATGCATTTAGGAACATCAAAGAAAGATAGCCATTTTTAAAAGAATAAACTCGTAATATTAGGATTTCATTTCCAGTTGACGATGTTAATCCATTTGGTGAGATCAGGTCTATTTACTCAGTGTGGCTTATTTTTTTTTATAAACAATAACCTTCCTCCTTCGATGTCAATAAATAGGGAACACACAATGTTGGCAATGATTGTTCCAAGTATTTGTTTACAAAATTAGTTTGAATGTTGTATTTCGTTTTTCTTATTTGTTGCATAATTACTTATATATATACAAGGTAGTAATTGTGTGTACTTTAACCCAATTAGGTAAGTACCAAGTGAAATATATGATTGTATATATTGAACCTCTTGTCGATTAGATACTAAAGTTTTGGGTTGGCATCACTATGTACAACATCTCTAGACCAATAGATCAAAATAAATTTTAATTCCATGGAATACTTACATGGACAATTCATGATGCCCCAGGGATAACACATTTTTGTGGTATGTAACATATTGCTGCACTTTAATAGTATATAAGTTTATGAAAATACTATGCATTCTTCTTAAATATCAGTTCCTTGTTCTATAAATAATGTTGACATTAATCCATATCTTGTAGGTCTTCAATCAAAGGGTAAATTTGCATGTCCAGTTTGTGGTCCTAGGATGAAATCATGTTGTTCAATAAATATAGGAAAGGAGGTATTTGATGAGTATAGGCAGTTACTCCCTAAGAACCATAGGTATCGAACCTCAAAAAAACATCTTTTCAATTTGAAAGAAGAGATTGGAATAAAACCATAAAGAATGACACCTCACCTATGGAAGTTGCAATATAATAGAAACCATCAAGGTAAACATTTAGTTTATGTGTCATATATATTAATGTCTTAAAAATTTAATTTGTATTGAATTCTGTTTATTGTATCTAACAATTATGGTTTTAATCTCATTAATTATTTTTCATAAATGTCGTCAAGGTATTAATAGGCTTCCATGAGGAATGAAAAGTTACCATGTACAATTCAATAGGTTTCCCTACTATGAGAACCTACAATTAGCTCATTTATTTGATACAATGCATAACGGGAAGAATGTAACAAAAACATTGTGGAGAATTGTAGATGGAAGGAGTGACAAAGAAAAAATTGTCAAAATGTGTACTGACATTTAGGAAGTCAATCATGCACTACAAAATGAGATTTATTCGAATAACAATGGACACCGAAATAGTGTTCCATGGTTATTTATAGAGAAGGAAAGAAATGTTATAAAAGAGGACATTCATAAAATTAAATTTCCCATGGGATTTGATTCAAACATAAAGAATATCTTAATGAAGAAAGGTGAATTTGGTGGGGTGAAAACTCATGACTGACATACCTTCATTAAGGTAATTATTTTGGACGTAGATTTCTATATTGGTAAATATACGACTTTTTAGTATTATAATATGGTTTTATTTTCCTAAAATTAATGATCCCTTTGGTGTTACAATATGTTTTACCTCTATCTTTCCCTGACAACTTTGACTACAATGTAAACCAAGTTATATATGATATTGGAAAGTACATGAGGTAAATATTAATGATTTATATACAAAATCGTTGTTTCTCAAATTGTCGACATATGTTTTACCTTCAATGTATATAAGTTGTTGTTGAAACCTATGATCTTATTTGTTATATCATGTGTAGGTGGTTTTCATCTAAAGAAATCCATAAAGAATATATAAAATATTGAAGGAGAGAAATTCCTTGGCTAATGTGCGAAACACAAAGGTTTCTACCTCCAAAATTTTTCAATGCACAAGAACAATACCTCATACAACAAGTTGATGAGATTGAAATGTGTGCACTGTTGGGCCTGTGATATGATCGATTTTATGACATTAATCAGATACTCTTTCCGAATGTATATATGCGTTTTCATGTTTTGACGAAGTTTTTGAAGAGATTTTCTACCAAAACGCTATGATCCACACCAGGTATGCATAATTCGTGTTTTATGATGATCTTGAGTGTAATTCAGTATGATTTTATGTTTCCAAGAATCTAATTCTCATTTTTTGGTGTCACAGGGAAAAATCGCAACTTGTTTTTGCTTCTGGTCCTCCATCCGACACTCGGTCAGGTCCCCATAATATTGACAAGTTTTCCAAACTTACTTACACTCTTCCATGCCATTATGACCCATATCACGACCATATTGCATAATGCTTGGAGGATTCATACATCAAGAAGTTTCAAAAGAATGGTAAGGTCATGCTTGTTATGTTTTTAAAAGAATATATAGGAGGTAAGCATGACATATTTCTTTTGTATCTACAAATACTACATTCTTTTATTCTGATTTTCGACTTTCTATGCCTTGCAGGATTGAAGATGCTCTTGTGGCTGCATTGGAAATACGATTTTATTTAGCGTTTTGATCTATTTAGTAGTTTAGATTAGGTTTAGGAGTAGGTTTCCTTTAGTTTTATTTCTCAATAATTTTTTGTGTAATAATGCAATTATGAAGACAAGTGGGTACACCAAGAGAACCATAATATGAATGTTGTCAGGGAATTCCACTTTAAATTTTTCTCTCCTTTTCGTTGAATATTTCATTTCAAAAGCACAGTATGATCATGAAAATTCTAAATGGAAAGTAAAGAGATAAGTAAATTTAAACTGTCAATTCATCCCTGACCCAAGGTGCTACGAGTAGGACTGCACTCATCTTAATAAGGATTTTTCTATTTTCTTTTAGTCTCTTTTATTTTTAATAATAATGCTTGGTCAAAGTAGCATCTCATGCATCACTATCTTAATAAAAGAACTTGCTCGCACATAATATTTTATATGATTTAGTTCTTCATTTATTTTACAGTGATATGCTAGTGGATCCAAAAGCTCAAGTTTATCTTTGACCAAAATCGTTTCCTGAAAACTTTTCTTTTGTTGGTTTAATTTTGTGTACTTCTGATTTTGAATCCCATTAATAAAATTTGATTTGGTTTGTTGTGTGTTTTTTGTTTTCTTTGATTGCTTTGAATGAGTTTTCTTCTTATTTGTCTTTTTGGATCAATATATTTCTAATCAAAGAGCTATTGCCGAAGGAAGCATTTATTTTAATACTTTTGTTTTTCAAGCAAATTGAAATAGTTCAAAGAGGTCATGATATTAAGATATATCTCAGACAATTGATTTTTAAGTCAATTGTCACTTTCATTTTGTCCTCAAATTGTCTTTGCTAGAGTATTACACCAGATATATGGTTTAAATCTTTGAGAATTACGATGATCTTTAAACTTTTTACGCTGTCCATATTCTTAAGGAATCACTTTTAAGTTCTTCCCCATTCTCTAGAGGATTTCTTAAAGGAAATCTAAAATCTTTAAACCATGATAAAACTTCCAGTTTTGAAAGCAAATAAATAACATGATCAATTATTCACCTGTATTGCAATTAACCTCCAGTATAACCTCGTTGTCTTTTTCATCAATAAATCTATACTTGTATTATTATTTAAAAGTGGCATAAGAGGGTTGGAAGAACTTAAGTGTGGGCAGTGTGTGTAAACTTGTTTGGGTATTGAACAGGCTTGCTGGCAGTAAATGGACACATGATACCAAGAAAACTTTGTCGGGGTACTAAATAGGCCTGTTGGCAGTGAAACAATGTTGGGTCGAGAGGTAGTAGGTATATGTTTTTAAATTAACTTTTATGGAAGTATACATCATGTGGATACAACTATTAGATGTGATTAAAGCATTTGAGTGGGTTAAATGACATCCCTGCCGAGTTTATGTATGCTTGCTGACAGCAGTGGCTCTGTCAACAGTATTGAAGTTCTTCTATAACACCGTGATTCTTTGATTAAGACATTATTTCAGGTTATAATCCCCTGCAAAGAAAATTCTATTGTCTAGTTATAACATTGAGCTTATCCTAATACTATATGGTCTCAGAGTGAATTTATTTCAGGGAGCTTAAATCCTTTTTCAAGTCTTATTATTTTCTTCCTGAGATGAAATATTACTAGATCAAAGATAACTGCTTCACCCAGTAAGTCACCATTTGTTGGGCCCCAACAGCTTCCCCGAAATATTTACAAAATTTAAAGGCCCCCCATTATAATCTTGATAATTATAATGAGCTACAGAATCAACTTTTTCAAATAGTTCCATACCTTGGCTTTATTTGAGAGAAACTTAAGACATTCACTATAAGTTGCGACATTCATTACAAGAGTATATGTCAAAATTTAGAAACGAGCATAAAAATCTCACTTTAAAGAAAAATGTTAATTTTTATCAACTGTTTACTTTCGTTTAAATTATGATTATGTGTTCTTTATTTTTCTCATTAGCAAGTTTGACTATTTTGAATAACGGGTTCAATACTTCATCAAATAATATCTTGGTTGGTTTCTCATTTTCATAAAATCATTTGGTGATATTAATTAATTAAATTCTTTTTTCATTTTGCATCTCATTTCAAAATAAAAATAGTAATAATAAAAAAGAATTATCTATCAT
>SNQJ01S0055564.1:45556-59070 GCA_010110895.2 Picea sitchensis
CCATTTATTATATCTAACTACCATAGTGGGTCTTATTTAATAATATAGTGGACCTAGTCCACCTTACATTGAATGACCTTCACTATTATCATTATGGGCCCTCTGCCCCCCCGCACTACCTCTCGATCTACCTTACATGTCCTACTGGACCTTGACCTGATCTACTATTCGACGCCATAGCTGTCGAATGTGATGATCCAAGATGAGGATCAACTCAGTCGTGAGCGCACCCTCATCCGACACCCGCCAGGTGCTCAAGTCAAAACATGTATAGGATCACTAATCATAATGTCTCAAATACAGACGTGAAATACATCGTGCAATACACCTCAAGAATTAGGCAAGGCTATTTAATAGGCCACATGCCTCTCCTTTCCACAATATCATAGGTTACCACGAACCTAGGAGATAGTTTATTCCCTTTTCCCAACTTGATCGAACTCTTATGGAGTTTCACCTGCAAGAATACACGATCTCCACATCGTAACTATGGTCAACATGATGGGCATCAACATAAATATTCTATCGATCCTGCACTTCCTTGATCCTTTGTCTTATAGTTTGCATTTAATCTTCCATTTCTTGGATTACTTTCGGTCCCACCAGGACCCTATCCTCAAGATGATCCCAACTCAAAGGCGTCTGACATGGTCGCCCATAAAGAAACTCAAAAGGCGCCATCTTAATGGTTCTTTGGTAATTGTTGTTATAAGCTAATTCTACAAGTGGAAAGAATTATTTCCAACGGTTCTGTTGGTCCATCACGTACATGCGCAACATGTCTTCCAAGGTCTGGTTCGTTCGTTCAGTCTTTCCATCAGTCTCCGGGTGATACACAATACTAAAGTTAAGTTGGGTTCCCAAGGCCTCTTGGAAACTAGTCCAAAATCGCCTAGTAAACACTGATCCTCGATCATATATAATCCTCTTAGGCATGTCATGCAACCTCACAATCTCACTGCTGAAAACTCTAGCTATGTCAGGTGCCTGATACGTCGTATGCACAGGAATGGAATGAGCGCTCTTCGTCAGAGTGTCGACTATTATGAAAATGGAGTTGTGTCTCCTTGCTGTCAGTGGCAATCCAACAATGAAATCCATCGAAATAACCTCCCATTTTGATTCTAGAATAGCGTGTGGTTGTAGTAATCCTGCTGGATATCTATGTTTGGCCTTTTTTTGATGACATTCTAGACATCTGGCCACATAGTTGACTATGTCTTCCTTCATTCCTTTCAAGAAGAATAAGGGTTTAAGGCCCGCCCTCATCTTCGTAACTCCTGGGTGAGCCATGCATCTGCTCTATGAGCCTAATTTAGGATCAAGCTCCTCAATTCGTCGTTCGGTGTTACGTAAATCCTATTTTTAAACCTCAATAATCCATTTTCGTCAAACGTAAATCCTTCAAATCTTGGTACCATCATTGTGTTTTGTCCGATAAAATCCTCTACCTCTTATACCAGTCATCGTCGCACTATAAAGTTAGAATATTTTCACGTAGATTCATCTGAAGAGGCAATACTGAAAATATGTGTGGTATCCGACTCAATGCATCTTCCACTCGGTTCACTGTTCCTTTTATGTAATAAATCTCGAAATCGTACTTGCTAAGGAGTTTCGACAAACATCGTTTTCGCGCATTCAGGTCGCTTTGCGTAAAGATGTGTTGTAGTCCACAGTGGTCCGCCTTTAGTTCAATTTTTTGTCCAATAAGGTAGTGTCTCCAAACCTTCAAGGCATAAACAATGGATAACAACTCCCAACCATGCGTTGCATAGTTCTCCTTATGCTTTCTCAGTTTCCTCGAGATGTAAGCGATCAATCGACCGTCTTGCATCAAGACTCTGCCTAAGCCTTTCTTGGATGCGTCAATGCATACCAAGATGTTTGCGTCCATGTCAGGGAATTTTAGTATCGGTGTTGTTGTAAACAACTCCATGAGCCTCCGAAATGCCTTCACGCATTTCTCGGTCCAAACAAACTTCTTGTTATTCTTCTACAATTCCATGATCGGATTTTCTATCTTCGAAGATCCCTCGACAAATCGTCAATAATATCCTGCTAAACCCACGAAGCTACGCACTTCTAGGACATTTGTTAGCATAGGCCATTCCATAATATCCTCGACCTTTGTTGGATCCACAACAATACCTTCATCGGATATGACTTGCCCTAAGTAGTGAATCTTCGACTGATAAAACGAACATTTATACAATTTCCCATACAATTTTCTCTCTTCCAGACATTGTAGTACCAAGCGCAAGTGCTCGTCATGCTCTTCCGTCATTCGAGAGTAAATCAAAATATCATCAATGAATACTTGGACAAACTTGTCCAAGTACTCGCGGAACACCCCGTTTATCAACTCATAAATACCCCTGGGGTGTTTGTTAGTCCAAACGGTAAAACCGTAAACTCGTAATGCCCCAACCTTGTCTTAAATAGGTTTTGGGGACGTCATCCCCTTGATCCGTAACTAGTGATACCCTGACCGCAAATCAATATTTGAGAACATCGTCTCCCCCTTCATATGATCGAACAGATCATCAATCCTCAACAACAGATACTGATTCTTGATCGTTGCCTTGTTCAGTTGATGACAGTCAATGCAAAGCCTCCACGACTCATCCTTCTTTCGTATGAAAATAGCAGGCACACCCCATGGTGACACACTTGGACGTATCAGTCCCAGGTCCAACAATTCCTTTAGTTTCAATCTCAACTCCCGTAACTTTGGGGTCGACATCCGATCATGCATTCTATCTATCAATTCAGTCCTCGATTTTAGATATATGGTAAACTCCAATTCCCTCTCTTGCGGCATCCCATGTAACTCCTCCGAGAAGATGTCTGCAACTCTCTCACCACGGGAAGGTGTTCTAGAAATTCCACTACTCCCTTCGTCTTACAGTTGAGTATCGCCTCATGCGATTCCAACCAGTCCATACTGATCACGACGTCATAAGATCCTAAGATCATGACATATAGGTTGGTCCTGGTGACCGATTCTCCCATGTTAAGGCACATCCCGTAACCTTTCCTCCAACCTTCTGTTTGGCTCCTGAAGCCATCTCTATGAAGATAAACTCATCCTGTTCAATTGCCTTTACCTTAATCTTTTTTAGCGTTGCACCGGAAATGAAACTCTCGGTAGCAGCGGTATCTATCAAAATATTAAGGGTCCGATCAACGACGGTAACTGACATCTTCAACACAGTCAACTAGTGCTTTGCCTAGCAGTTATTCACTGCTACATGAATCCAATGGGCCTTGCCCAAACTCCCACAATAGTGGGTCCGACTGATCCAGATGCTCCAACCCCTTCCTCTGGGCAATAATGTTGGTAATGTGGCTCCCCACAATCCAACACACTTTCTTCGGTCTAGTAATCTCGGTACCCGAAGTAGAAGTGAAATTCTAGCTATAAGGCCCAACTCGAACTTCTTGACTTTAAGTTTCTAGGTAACTTGGTGCGGAGCATACCGAAGCAGCTCCAAAACGGGAACCGTACGACTGCCTTGTCACAAGGCATCGAACTCGTTTAGCTGACGCTCAAGGAACTCCTTAGAAATATACCTCTCCCAGAACCATTCCTTGAACAGTTCCCATGACACATCATTGACGACCATGTTCAAATATGGCAGGAGCATCTTCCACCATAGAAGAGCGCTCTCATTCAGTTGAAATACCACCATGCAGACCTTCATGTTGGAGGTCAAATCACGATGCGTGAAGCACAACACCTTTCTCTACAACCGTGTCTTAACGACACAACCGTCCATGACACTCGTGGACTTGCGAAATCATCTCTCTCGAGTTCTCGGTGGATGCTAACGGTACTAGCTAGGGCACGTTGTGGACCCTCAGGGGTACAGGTGCCCTGGCCTCATCTCAATTCTGATGGTGAATCAAGGCCCTTGACATTCCTGGAAGGGCCTTGTCAGACCATCATCATCCCTTACAACAAGCGAATCCAACCCAAGGACTTGTTCTTCCCCTTGGGGGTTCGACTCTGAGGGTGCGAAAACTTCTGGAGGTGTCACACTTCCTTCCACGACACCACATTGCGAACCTCTGAGGCGTCCTTTAAATGCGATCACCATAAGGACACGTTAAGGTTTTTAATTAACACAAGGGTAAATTCTCACGGGTTTACTGCAGTGGAAATCTTGGTAATCCGCAGTCGCAGGGTTGAACCTGCTCTGATACCATATGTAATGTCCCCAATGTTATGACTACAAGGGAAGCAAAAGGTGCAATTATTTTTTTTTTTTAGGTAGGAAGGCAATGATGCCACAGTTAACCACACCTAGACAATGAACACATGCACGCCAATCAGGCAACAAAAAACTATGACTCCACGCACTAGCACAAGAGAAACTGGGAGAAACATGCGGAAATCAAGGACAAACAGAAACAACTACCCGCTTGCCACAACGTGACAATGCCTACAAGATAAAGGTCAAAATCCCCAATCCCGACACAACAAAATCCTTGTGCAATGAAAATCAATCTGTACACATGAAATTAATTATTACCAAACAATTGGTTCCTTGTACTAAAATCCAATTCCGTTATCAGATAGGTATTTTCCTAAGGAGGAAAATTTGCTATCGTTTAAACTGGAACATTATAAAAATTGCTATCTATATAATCTATGTATTGATATTATTGTATCGCATAGATAAAGAAACATTGTCATTACATATTAATTTGTTGGTTATACACAACATCCCACGCACTCGACAATTAGTTGTTGTATACAAAATATCATTGTCCTCTACTGTAATTCTCTATAAATTCGTTGTATATACTATAAGAGCTAATAATGAAATTAACAATTCAGACATTACCATTTAAATAGTGCTGCCCCTTAATGATATAAAGAGAGGGTAAGTAATGATGATGATGGAGATGGGCCTGGTTCCTCATTATCATATGGGTAGCTACTGAATAGCTACAGTGTACCTGGCAGTTGTTTATTTAATGACTATTGATGTGTTATTGTCTCCCCGGCCTTTACCTGATCTCTAGATTTTGAGTGGTCCAATATTTTATCTCTGCTCTCCTACTGACCCGTCCCGATTCCTTTGTTCTTTCTGCTCTTTGTCTCCTACCTTACGTCCTATTGCTCTCCACCTGTTGTTGTTTTTGGAATTTACTGGCACCTGGAGTACCCGTGGCTTCTGATCTCTCCCGGAGATTGGTTTACTGCCCAGTAGATGATTTTTTAGTTATTTACTTTGCGCTGAGAGACCCTGTCCACTGACCTGTTACTTTCATCATTTTGTTTTTTCCTTCCCTGGTCGACAAGCCTGAAAACCTCCTTCACAGATATGGTTTCATAAACCATTTCTATAATGGATGCACTGACGAGTCCACTTATGCATCCAGCGGACAAACTTATCTGGGAGCAGGCAGGACTGTTTGACAAGCTGGATTCCCTAGAAACTAAGCGTCAATTTTTCCCCCCCAAAACCCCTTTTTCAAATTTTTCCACTGTTCCCACTGCGAACCCCATCGGTAATCCACCCTCCTCACTGCCAGCCACTACTGAACCCAAAGTTGATTCCGCCTCCTTCTGTCAGGTCCCACACAGACCTTGATTCCTCTGCCAGACAGATTCGAGAAGGGCTACCAAACTTCCCGGTCCCTCACTTACCTTCTTCCACTCAACGCAGGAACTCTGCCAGTAGAAAAGTGTGGAAGCCTTCAAAAAGAACAAAACGTCTGGTCCTGGGGGATGGTGTGGGTTTCGAAAACCTCTGTCAAATGTCGACCTGTGCATTAGTGGGACGATTTTCCTACACTCGAATGAGCCCTCAGCCATTGGCGAACTGGATAAAAAGTAACTGGTATCCACTTTTGGGCTACTCTCCGGACGCCCAGTTCCTCAAGAAAGGCTGGCTTTGCTTCCTCTGCAAATCTCCAGAAGATGCCTCCATACTACTGTCATCATTGTGGGTTTACAGAGGAGGTAGCCTTATGTTAAAGCGTTGGAGGTTAGCATTCAATCCAGACACGGAGTTATTTCAACATAGACATCTCTGGGTACTTCTCCCAGGCCTTCCTCTGTACCTCTGGAATGAAGATGCTCTTACAGCTATCGAAAACTCCCTGGGAACTTTCATAGCTCTGGATACCCAGCTACTCAAGGGCCCTTGGAGAAATTTGGGGAGAGTACTGGTTGCAATAGACATCACTGCCGGTCTGACAGAAACACTGGAGATCGACTGGAGGGGGCGAAAACACCTTCAGAAGCTGGATGATCTTGGGCTCCCTTTCCGTTGTAATCTTTGCAGGGAGACTGGTCATCTTCGCAACTCTTGTCCGGGTAAGTTGACTTCTGATTCCTCTGAAGAAAGTGAGCTTTCCCTCAACCCCCCTGACTATTTGGAGGCGGATCCTTCTCTGGCTCACCTGGATAGACCAGACCCATTACCCCTTACTGAATACCATTGTTCTATACTGAGTCGACTTTGTCCTTCTCTCTTCTTTACACTTACTGAAGCGGAAAAGAAGACCATTAAAGATTTTTCTTGTCTCTCCTCTTCTTCCATCGAAAAAGACCCCCTACCTTCAATCGAGCTCTCCTTACCTACAGTTAATCCAAGCTCCTTAACTTGTGATTTACTTCTAGTGATTCCCCAGGCATCCTCCCAGCCAGAGCAACCCACCTCCTTCGAAGCCGAGACCTCTCATACACCTTTGGCTGATCTCTTAGCACCAGCGCCTTCCCCCTCACTTCCAGTTGTTTACTCACAGTCGCCTCCAGGATTTAGCCAGCTTGAGGAGGACGAAGTATCTCTGCTGTCTTCATTGAATTCAACGGTTCCGCCCGACTTACCTTTGAACAACCTACCCCAGCTCCCAGTGTATAGAGGAAAAGTACTTGTTACTCCAGCCACTGATCCGGGTTCTTCATCCACTCTTCCTCCGGATCTAAACAAAAATTCCTTTGCTTGGTCGAGAGGTTTAGCAACTGATCTCTCCCCTCTACAGACGCGTAGCTCCAGGAAGAAAAAGGAGCTCCAGAACAATCAGACTACATCTACTGAACTTCCTACACAGGAAGGTAAGGCCCTTAGAGCGATGAAGGCCTTGGCACGATCAAAATAATGATCGTGCTCTCCTTAAACATACGAGGGATTGGAGGCCCCCTCAAGGCGGATTCTTTCCGAAGATTGCTGGAGAAAACAAAGTCGGATCTCTTCTTTCTCCAAGAGACCCTCTCGTCTGATGTTACTTCCAGGGATTTTGTTCACCTTTTCCGTCCTTCTTGGGTCTCTGCGGCTGCAAGTTCCATAGGTAACTCCGGTGGCCTGTTGGTGTCCTGGGACCCGGAGCTCTTTGACTTGAGACCCTTCATGACGATGGGTGGCATTCTGCTGTCTGGATGCTACCTAGCTACCTGTCAGGAGGTGGCGTTCTTAAATGTTTACGGGCCCTGTACCAATAGATCTCTTTTCTGGAAAAAACTGGTTGTTAGTGGACTTCTCTCACATCCAAATCTTGTTCTTGGCGGGGATCTTAATATTACATTTTCAGCTGATGAGCAGTGGGGAGGATCAAACTTGCATGGACCTTCAGATTCCACTTACAGCGACCTCTTCACAGCTAACAATCTGATTGACGTCAAACCTCATAGCCTCGTTCCGACTTGAAGAAACGGGCGCACTGGTAATGAGGCTATCTCGAAACGACTGATTCGTTTTCTTGTAGCTGAGGCGTTCCTGTCCACTTCGACTTTTCCATCGTCGTGGGTGGAGTTCCCTTATGTTTCGGACCACGCTCCGATTGTCCTTCAACTTTTGCCTCCAGCACTGCATAGATCGACCCCCTTCAAATTTAATTATTATTGGCTACTCTCTGAGGAGTACACGGACTTAGTCCACAGGGTCTGGACTGAAGATTGTTTTCTAGCTGAAGTCGACCCACAGAGGCGACTGGTCTGGAAGCTAAAGGCACTTAAATCTAAAACAAAAGCGTGGTATTTGGTCAAAAAAAAAGACGGGAAAGCTCTCTTAATTCATCTGGAGGCAGAGATTACTGAGCTTATCTACATTTCATCTACTTCATCATTATTTGGGGAGAAGGCAGTGAGACTAAAGTCTTTAGAACATGACAGAGCTTCCATTCTGCGGGACGAAGAAAGGGCGTGGAGACTGCGTAGCCGGGCTACTTGGCTGAAACTCGGCGACTCTAATTCAAAGTTTTTCCACCATGTGGCGAGCTTTAATAGGTGTAAAAAGAATATTTGGTCAATTGACATCGCTGGGGATGAACCAATCCGTGGGCAGGAGGCGATTATGGCTGAAGCCGTGGAGCATTTTAAACAACAATTTAATTCTACCAATGGTCTCTACCTCTCTGAAAAAGCAACTACGACTAGTTTATTTCCTAAATTCATCACTTCAGAAGATACAACTGAGCTCTATAAACCAGTAACACTTTCAGAACTCAAAGATATCCTGGTTCATTTTAAAAAAGAACGAAGCCCGGGGCCGGATGGCTGGACCTCCGAATTTTTCATCTACTTCTTCGATTTGGTTGGTGTGGATCTTCTTCAAATGGTGGAGGACTCTCGGCTAAAAGGTAAGATCTCAGGGAGCCTTAATGCTACTTTTCTGGTCCTGATTCCAAAAGATAAACTCCCGCTCTCCTTCAACGACTACCGTCCTATTTCACTCTGCAACCTCGTTTATAAGCTAATCTCTAAGGTTATCTCCAACCGGATCAAGCCTTTCCTTGGCAGGAGCCTATCTGCGGAACAACTTGGATTCTTAAAGGGCAGAAGAATCCAGGATGCTATCGGTGCTGCCCACGAATGCATCCACAGTATCAAACAACAGAATATAAAAGCGTTGATTATGAACCTGGATCTCAAAAAAGCTTTTGACAGTATTGATTGGGATTTCTTAAGGCTTGTGCTACATGCTGTGGGTTTTGGAGAAAAACTTTCAAATTGGATTCTAGCTTGTGTTACAAGCGCCAATTTCGCTTTTATTATCAATGGTGAGGCCACAAACTTCTTCAACAGTGAGAGGGGCCTCCGACAGGGATGCCCTCTCTCCCCCTATCTCTTCATTTTGATCATGGAAGGTCTTAGTCTCCTTCTTACCAAGAGCTTCAATGAAGAAAAGATCTCCGGCATTAAAGTTACAAAGTTCATCAAGATTGTCCACCTTATGTTCGTTGATGATGTTCTTCTATTGTCCAAAGCTGATCTAACGGAGTGGACAGTTATCCAGGAGGTGTTAAATCGTTTCTGCTCTACCACAGGACTGTCCATCAATCTTTCAAAATCATCTGTCTACTACTAGGTCCTTTCGGAGCCTGAATTAATCGGCTTCAAAGCCTCCTTGCCTTACTCGTTTATTGATCTGGGAGAGGGCTTCAAGTATCTTGGATTCCAGCTCAAATTGGGAGCGTACACCCCTGCTGATTGGCATTGGATTGTAATTCTTTTTGAGCGGAAAATTGATTTCTGGTGCAACAAGTGGCTTTCCATTGGAGGTCGACTAATTCTGGTTAAGTCGGTCCTGGAAAGCCTAGCGGTGTTCTGGATGTCTTTGGCGAAAATTCCTCAAAAAACCCTCATCACTCTTCAGAGACTTGCATCAAATTTTCTATGGAACGGCCATGGGAAAAAACACAGATTTCATCTTAGCAGCTGGGCGTCATTGACTACTACAAAAAGGGCTGGAGGCTGGGGACTTAGAGACTTACCCCTTTTTAATACTGCCCTCCTGGCAAGTTCACTTTGGCGGGCAGTAAATCACAATAGTATTTGGCACCGGATCTTAGCTGGAAAATATTTGGGCTCACAAAGACTTTGTGACTGGCTGCGCAAGCCTTCTTCACAGCAAAATCGGGCCTCCACTTTCTGGAAGGGAATGATCGCCTCTTCTCCCGTCATTCTTCACTGGCTCCATTGGAAGCCAGGCACCGGAACTGATATCAGTTTGGGACGTGATCAGATTGTGGGTTTAGATGAGGAATCGCTTCTCCATTCAGACTTACGCTTGAAGCTTGGCTCCTCTAATTTTTTCAACCTTGCACAGGTTAGAACATCGACTGACAATCCCTCCTGGCCGGACAATTGGTTGAGGAGCAACGATTTAAACCTAGACGGTCGGTGGGCCTCAGAATGGAATCGATTTTCCACTGCTCTAAAGAGCGCTGGCATTTCACTCACTGAAGAACCTGATTCTCTTTTGTGGACTGGTGGGGATGCCTCTGGTCTCCTCACAGTAAAGAATCTCTATGAGGCCCTCTTTTCCCATTTTCGTCCCGAGTCTTTATCCTCTTGGTTCCAACAGATCTGGTGCTGGAAGGTTCCCTTGAAGTTTAAATTGTTTGCCTGGCTTGCTGGAAAAGATAAAGTCCTAACTTGGGAATCACTTCGAAGGAGAGGATGGGAGGGGCCCGGAATCTGCCCCCTCTGCCGTCACGCCCAGGAAGACATTCATCATTTATTAATACACTGTGATTTCTCGAGGGAGGTTTGGCTCTTCTTGCTCTCTCACCTTAATCTTCACACGTCCTGGAGCGTGAGAACAGTCTCTGATTGTTTCATTAAGTGGCTCTCAAATCGCTTCCTTCCGAACAACCTGGCTGCCCACGTCTGCTGGAACCTTTGGATCGAAAGAAATTATGCTCTGTTCGAAGACCGGGCTCCTTCCCAAAAAGCAGTGATCTACAGAGTACTCGCCTTGTTCAGCTGGCAGCCTTCTATAGTTAAGCCTGTCCTTATTAAAGACATCGACCTGAGATTGCCGGAGGGATACACCCTTGCTTGTTTTGATGGTGCTTCCCTGTCAACTGGACTTTGCTGCGGGGCTGGGGGTTTCTTCAAGTCTCATCAGTCGAGAATTACCAAATGGTTTCTCAACTGTGGTTCGGGATCAAATACCAAAGCAGAGCTTATGGGACTCTGGGCATCCCTCTCGTTAGCCTCCTCTTGGTCCATCTCTCATCTTTTGGTCCGTGGAGATTCAAGCGTCATCATTGACTGGATCAATCAAAAAACAGAGCTTCACTCTGTCCAGATTGAGGGCTGGAAAAAAAAGACACTGGACCTTTCCCAAAGTTTCACAAGTTTAAACTGTCAGCACTTCCCAAGATCTTTTAATCATGAAGCTGACGCTCTTTCTAAGAGAGCTCTTTCCGAGATGGCAGGAAAACTCTCGATCTACCACTGTGAAAATGGGATCGAGAGTCGTATTACCGTCCTTGACATTTTCTGATCATGTCTGCGGCCATCTTCATCTGAAATAGACAGTCATTCCTTGATTCCAACAGGCGGCTGGGCGTTCTTGTCCGCTTTTACTTTACTCTTTTTGCTCGAGGGTGGGGCGTATGGAGGATTCTGGGGCGATTTTACTCATCACCTGCTCTGAATGTATTGACTGAACCTCTTGTGGAGCATCGATTACAGCTTAATACCCACTGCAGAATCGTCTATTTGTAATATGATTTTATATTATATATAAAATTGAGTCAATTTTTTTCATGGAAAAAAGTAATGATGATGTATAATGAGGATGTATACTGTCTAAAATATATTGCTAAGTTAAGAAGATGTTGTTGAGCGAAAACATGATATTTCTGGCAAAACATGATATCACCGTGTCATTAATGTAAAAACACTGCCATCTATATAATATGTTATCTATCAATAAAATAAATGATTGCCGCCATTTATCATAAGCTGCCTATGAAATAAAAAGGGTGAAAATGCAGTCAACACACCATTGGATGGTAATTAATCAGTCTGAATACCATCATTGTCTAACAATTTTGGTTGTCAGGCATTGCTATCTCAGTCCCACGAATACATTGCCATCTATTAGTTTTCGCATATTTAGACCGGTTGCAGTTTATTTTAAAGGGAATCACTTAATCAAACATCATAGAAAATCATAATTACACAATCAATTAACATTGTAAAGATCATCATAAATAGGAAATCATAAATATACAATCAATTAACACTGTAAAGACGTCGTCATGATATAGCCAATAAGCTGTCACTCAACACAATGCCATTCCTTTTAAAATTTACTGTCAGCAACTCGCATCATTTAATTATATTAAAGGAATTTAAAAACTCCACGAGTTTATTCTATGCCTGCGGTGTATTAGTTTAGTAGCTGGGTAAATAAAACCCCTTATGGTAATAATCGATGGGTAAAAACTCTATGAAATGATACAATTCAATTAATGGCTGCATAATAAATCGCAGTGCAAAAGGGACCATGACTAAATCGTTGCCATTCAAGCCAAATCCGTCAATGCCAATCAATGCAATCTACGCTGTGTTAAGGGCTGGGTGGAAGCAGTGCAAATGGACGTAAAGTTCATAGTGTAACTGCGAGTTATGTGCCATGGTGAGTGTTGTGCGAGGTGCCACAAAATCATATGAAACCGCTGAGGAAAAGCCCAGAAAATCATGGGGGTGAGTGCAGTGTCATTTGCTGGGTAAGTGCGTTCAATTCGCAGTCAGTACACAGGTAAATGCCTGGCCTATTAGGGTACGATTGCCCCAAGTTTTCTCACCAAAAACGAATTCAAATAAAAGGTGATTTCACAGCATTTACTCGCCATCAAATGTGAAAAAAACAGAGTAAAACTTGGCGGGAACTGGATGTAAAATCCATGCCATGTGTCCATAAAATCGTGGAGCAGAATTTTATTTCTGCCAATACAATCATGATCATGCCATTAAAATCATGGATCGGAAATTGTGCAATGTTTCACTCAAAATCGTTGAGTTTAATAATGGAATTTGATAAACTTTACCCTCCCAAATTCGCTGAGTAAACCTAAGACATTGCATTGATTCACAATAAAGAAAACATTGCCCAAGACAAAAATGAAGCCAACACATATATACATCAATCACAGTCACACTAGAAGGTATTAAATCGTTGCAAGTCTTGGTGTATTATTGGTGTAAGATGGTAAAAATAAAGGGTAATTTTGTTGGGTAATTCCACCATCAATATTTAATGGAAATACATATTACATTAGCTGTTAAGAACCAAACATCAATATAGCATAGAAAAACTTCAGCAAAAGTACTCAACGCCTTGAAAAAAAAATAATTTCAGATAATAAGCCTCTTCGAGGGGGAAACATCCTTTTACCCACTTAAATGTTCAAGTACAAGATGATTCAAAATGAAAATGTCTCCTTGGTATATATATATGAGACTAGGAGGTATAATTACAACTAATGGCCTAAAGCCGCCATAAGTAAAATAACATTATTAATATAATATGACCCAATTAAGGGGTAATGCGCCAATATTAGGGCTTAACATGCTCCTCCCCTTGAGACAAGTGTTGTCTACAACGCTAGAGTAACTCTGGATGCTTTTGTATAAAAGACTCGTCTTCCTAAGTGGAATCTTCAGCCGGTAGTTTCCTCCATTTCATGAGATACTCTGAAATGGATCTATTCCTCAGCTGGCGAATTCTTGTGTCAGTGATGGCTTCAGGCTCCAATAT
>SNQJ01S0055564.1:59120-85316 GCA_010110895.2 Picea sitchensis
CTACCAGTGGAAAGAATTCTTTCCAAAGGTTATGTTGGTCCATCACATACATGTGCAACATGTCTTCCAAGGTCTAGTTCATTCATTTGGTCTTTCCATCAGTCTCCGGGTGATACACAATACTAAAGTTAAGTTGGGTTCCCAAGGCCTCTTGGAAACTAGTCCAAAATCGTCTAGTAAACACCAATCCTCGATCAGATATAATCCTCTTAGGCATGTCATGCAACCTCACAATCTCACTGCTGAAAACTCTAGCTATGTCAGGTGCCTGATACGTCGTACGCACAAGAATGGAATGAGCGCTCTTCGTCAGAGTGTCAACTACTATGAAAAGGGAGTCGTGTCTCCTTGCTGTCAGTGGCAATCCAACAATGAAATCCATCGAAATAACCTCCCATTTTGATTCTAAAATAGCGTGTGGCTGTAGTAATCTTGCTAGATATCTATGTTCAGCCTTTTTTTGATGACATTCTAGACATCTGGCCACATAGTTGACTATGTCTTCCTTCATTCCTTTCAAGAAGAATAAGGGTTTAAGGCCCGCCCTCATCTTCGTAACTCCTGGGTGAGCCATGCATATGCTCTATGAGCCTCATTTAGGATCAAGCTCCTCAATTCGTCGTTCGGTGTTACATAAATCCTATTTTTAAACCTCAATAATCCATCTTTGTCAAATGTAAATCCTTCAAATCTTGGTACCATCATTGTTTTTTGTCCGATAAAATCCTCTACCTCTTATACCAGTCATCGTCGCACTATAAAGTTAGAATATTTTCACATAGATTCATCTGAAGAGGCAATACTGAAAAGATGTGTGGTATCTGACTCAATGCATCTTCCACTCTATTCACTGTTCCTTTTATGTAATAAATCTCAAAATCGTACTTGCTAAGGAGTGTCGACGAACGTCGTTTTCGCGTGTCCAGGTCGCTTTGCGTAAAGATATGTTGTAGTCCACAGTGGTCCGCCTTTAGTTCAATTTTTTGTCCAACAAGGTAGTGTCTCCAAACGTTCAAGGCATAAACAATGGATAACAACTCCAAACCATGCATTGCATAGTTCTCCTTATGCTTTCTCAGTTTCCTCGAGATGTAAGTGATCACTCGACCGTCTTGCATCAAGAGTCTGCCTAAGCCTTTCTTGGATGCGTCAGTGCATACCAAGATGTTTGCATCCATGTCAGGGACTTTTTGTATTGGTTTTGTTTTCAACAACTCCATGAGCCTCCGAAATGCCTTCGCGCATTTCTCGGTCCAAACAGACTTCTTGTTCTTCTTCTACAATTCCATGATCAGATTTTCTATCTTCGAAGATCCCTCGACGAATCATCGATAGTATCCTACTAAACCCATGAAGCTACGCACTTCTACGACATTTGTCAGCATAGGCCATTCCATAATATGCTCGACCTTTGTTGGATCCACGACGATACCTTCATCGGATATGACATACCCTAAGTAGTGAATCTTTGACTGATAAAACGAACATTTATACATTTTCCCATACAATTTTCTCTCTTCCAGACATTGTAGTACCAAGCGCAAGTGCTCGTCATGCTCTTTCGTCATCCGAGAGTAAATCAAAATATCGTCAATGAATTCTTGGATGAACTTGTCCAAGTACTCGCAGAACACCCTGTTCATCAACTCATAAATATCTCTGGGGTGTTTGTTAGTCAAAACGGTAAAACCGTAAACTCGTAATGTCCCAACCTTGTCTTAAATAGGTTTTGGGGACGTTATCCCCTTGATCCGTAACTAGTGTTACCCTGATCCCAAATCAATATTTGAGAACATAGTTTCCCCCTTCATATGATGGAACACATCATCAATCCTCAACAACAGATACTGATTCTTGATCGTTGCCTTGTTCAATTGACGACAATCAATGCAGAGCCTCCACGACTCATCCTTCTTTCGTATGAAAATAGCAGGCGCACCCCATGGTGACACACTTGGACGTATCAGTCCCAGGTCCAACAATTCCTTTAGCTTCAATCTCAACTCCCATAACTTCGGGGTTGACATCCGATCATGCATTCTAGCTATCGGTTCAGTCATCGATTTTAGATATATGGTAAACTCCAATTCTCTCTCTTGTGGCATCCCAGGTAATTCCTTCGAAAAGACGTCCGCAACTCTCTCACCATAGGAGGGTGTTCTAGAAATTCCACTACTCCCTTCTTGTTTAACGCAAGGATCGCATAAAGCTTACATCCCGTGAGCATGCTCTTCCATAGCTGGAAGGAAGAGATGAACCTCAGGAAAACTCCCTGGTTCCATCTGAAAATCACGTGTCTCTGCCCCATCATCATCGACCAAGTTCAACCATTTCATCTTACAGTTGAGTATCGCCTCTTGCGATTCCAACCAATCCATACTGATCACAATGTCATAAGATCCTAAGATCATGATGTACAGATTGGCCCTGGTGACCGTTTCTCCCAGGTTAAGGCACATCCCGTAACCTTTCCTCCAAGCTTTTGTTTAGCTCCTGAAGCCATCTCTATGAAGATAAACTCATCATGTTTGACTGCATTTACCTTAATCCTTTTTAGTGTTGCACCAGAAATGAAACTCTCAGTAGCACCAGGATCTATTAAAATACTAAGGGTCCGATCAACGACGGTGCCTGACATCTTCAGCATAGTTGATTGGTGCTCTCCCTAGCAGTGATTCATTGCTACATGAATCCAATGGGCCTTGCCCAAACTCCCACAGTAGTGGGTCCGACTGATCCAGATGCTCCAGCCCCTTCCTCTGGGCAATAATGCTGGTAATGTGGCTCCCCACAATCCAACGCACATTATTCAGTCTAGTAATCCCGATACCCGAAGTAGAAGTGAAATTCTATCAATAAAGCCCAACTCAAACTTCTTGACTTTAAGTTTCTAGGTAACTTGGTGCGGAGCATACCGAAGTAGCTCCAAAACGGGAATCGTACGACTGCCTTGTCACAAGGCATCGAACTCGTTTAGTTGACCCTCAAGGAACTCCATAGAAAGATACCTCTCCCAGAACCATTCCTTGAACAGTTCCCATGACACGTCATTGATGACCATGTTCAAATATGGCAGGAGCGTCTTCCACCATAGAAGAGCGCTCTCCCTCAGTTGAAATACCACCATGCAGACCTTCATGTTGGAGGTCAAATCACGACGCGTGAAACACAACACCTTTCTCTACAACCGTGTCTCAACGACACAGTCGGCCATGACACTCGTGGAGTCGCGAAATCATCTCTCTCGAGTTCTCGGTGGATGCTAACGGTACTAGTTAGGGCACGTTGTGGACCCTCAGGGGTACAGGTGCCCTGGCCTCATCTCAATTCTGATGGTGAATCAAGGCCCTTGACATTCTTGGAAGGGCCTTGTCAGACCATCATCATCCCTTACAACAACCGAATTCAACCTAAGGACTTGTTCTTCCCCTTGGGGGTTCGACTCTGAGGGTACAGAAACTCCTAGAGGTATCACACCTCCTTCCACGACACCACATTGCGAACCTCTGAGGCGTCCTCTAAATGTGATCATCACAAGGACACATTAAGGTTTTTAATTAACGCAAGGGTAAATTCTCATGGGTTTACTGCAGTGGAAATCCTAGTAATCCACAGTCGCAGGGTTGAACCCACTCTGATACCATATGTAATGTCCCCAACGTTATGACTACAAGGGAAACAAAAGGTGCATTTTTTTTTTTGTTTTTAGATAGGAAGGAAATGATGCCACAGTTAACCACACCTAGACAATGAACACATGCATGCCAATCAGGCAACATAAAACTATGACTCCACGCACTATCACAAGAGCAACTGGGAGAAACATGTGGAAATCAAGGACAGACAGAAAAAACTACCCGCCCGCCATGACAATGCCTACAAGATAAAGGTCAAAATCCCCAATACCAACACAACAAAATCCTTGTGCAATGAAAATCAATCTATACACATTAAATTAGTTATTACCAAACAATTGGTTCCTTGTACTAAAATCCAATTCCGTTATCGGATAGGTATTTTCCTAAGGAGGAAAATTTGCTATCGTTTAAACTGGAACATTATAAAAATTGCTATCTATATAATCTATATATTGATATTATTGTATCACATAGACAACGAAACATTTTCATTACATATTAATTTGTTGGTTATACACAACATCCCATGCACTTGACAATTAGTTGTTGTATATAAAATATCATTGTCGTCTATTGTAATTCTCTATAAATTCGTTGTCTATACTATAAGAGCTAATAATGAAATTAACAATACAGGCACTACCATTTAAATAGTGCTGCCCCTTAATGATATAAAGAGAGGGTAAGTAATGATGATGTATAATGAGGATGTATACTGTCTCAAATATATTGCTAAGTTAAGAAGTTGTTGTTGAGCGAAAACATGATAGTTCTGGCTAAACATGATATCACCGTGTCATTAATGTAAAAACACTGCCATCTCTACAATATGCTATCTATCAATACAATAAATGCTGTTTATTGCATAAGATTGCCGCCATTTATCATAAGATTGCCGCCTATCTACGTTGTGGTAAGGGCTGGGTGGAAGCAGTGCGAATGGACATAAAGTTCATAGTGTAACCACGAGTTATGTGCATGGAAACAATATGGTGAGTGTTGTGCGAGGTGCCACAAAATCATATGAAACCGCTGAGTAAAAGCCCAGAAAATCGTGGGGGTAAGTGCGGTGTCATTCGCTGGGTAAGTGCGTTCAATTTGCAGTCAGTACACAGGTAAATGCCTGGACTATCAGGGTACGATTGTGCCAATTTTTCTCACCAGAAATGAATTCAAATAAAAGGTGATTTCACAGAATTTACTTGCCATCAAATGTGAAAAAAACGCAGAGTAAAACTTGCCAGGAACTGGATGTAAAATCCGTGCCATGTGTCCATAAAATCATGGAGCAGAATTTATTTCTGCCAATACAATCATGGATTAAGAATGATGCTCATGCCATTAAAATCATGCATCGGAAATTGTGCAATGTTTCACTCAAAATTGTTGAGTTTAATAATGGAATTTGATAAACTTTACTCTCCCGAATTCGTTGAGTAAACCTAAGACATTGCATTCAATCACAGTAAAGAAAACGTTGCCCAAGACAAAAATGAAGCCAACACATATATACATCAATCACAGTCACACTAGAAGGTATTAAATCATTGTAAGTCTTGGTGTATTATTGGTTAAATTCGCTGTCTAAGATGGTAAAAATAAAGGGTAATTTTGCTGGATAATTCCACCATCAATATTTAATGGGAACACATAGTACATTAGCCATTCGCCATCAACTATTATTTAAAACACCAAGTGAATTTTTCATCATCTAAATTAAAACACAACCTGCATTCACCAACAATTTCATTAAAACGCAGAGCACATTCTCTAGCAATTACATTAAGACGCAGAGTCATTACGGGTTCACACGCATTTTCTCAAGAGTAAGTCCGATGCCTATCACTGGGTGAGGTCGCTGACTTCCACAGGTTCTAAATAAAGCAGTCCGACAATTATTTAAAAACGCAGAGATCATTTTATTAAAATGCAGAGATCCTTTCATCAAACGCAGAGGGTAATAAGCGGATCACGGAAGGAAGGATAACAATCGCTGAAGTACTCATTTGCAAAAGGAGCAAGGCAATCCATCAGTCAAGAACTATCGACAAGGGAAGACAGCTTGGCAAGCATCCTTCGCTCATCATCCATGCATAGAAAAGTAGGGCGTTTGGATCTATAGGTCTATTAACACTGAAGTGACGACCGTCGATCCAGCTCTTGGCCGACTTCTCAGGAAATGACTGATGAGCTAGGAACGAGGGTGAAGTAAGAAGCACAAACTCATAAAAAATCAATAAAACCATAGGATGGTCACAACATGCAGGGATCGAAAGCCAAGTGAGTCAATCAACAACAAGCTTAAGGCTATGGGGAATTAAGTTATCAATTAAAATGCTAAGTCAAACATTTTCTTTACCCAATTAAAAATACAGAAATGAAAGCGTGAGGTATAATAAGAATCTACCATGTAGAATCAAGTAAGCGTACCATAGTCCAAGTTGTCTGCTCTGAGTCGTTGTCCCACGTGCTCTGTGCTGCTCCCGCTTGTCGACCGATGATACTTCACCGATACTTCCCAACGAACGCTAGGGGTACTCTTCTTCCCCCTTATCCCCGAAGCTACAAAGGGGCCACACACACTGAAACAGAGATCAGCTAGCTCCCAGCTCGCCTTGCAAGGCTGAGCTACCACTCCTCACCGATATGGGAATCCCAACTCCCACAAGCTAAGTCAGTCAAGTCTAGAATTCTGCAGTGTAACATTACACATAACAGAAGAGGTACATCCACCTCCTCCTCCTTCCTTTATATTGGATTTATAAGTCATTTACATTCCCAAAATCCCATTTAATTTATTGTTCAATAATTTGTTTCATAAAAATCCTTCCCATACATGTGTCACCCATCACCTTCATTGCACCATAAATTAATTTCATTAATCAATTAATTACCCCTATTTCCCTCACCCACCTAAAAGCATTCCTAGAATCTCTCCTAGGTGTCCCCATATTCCCTTACACCTTTTAATGATTTACCCCCTTACTAATTCACTAGTTGAGTTCAATTTAGAAAGTTCTTAAATGCTAGATACCTTGCTAAGTTAGTCTTTCTTCTTTTTCCTAGTTTCCTAATTCTTTTAAATTTCCCTCTTTCCCTTTTCATTAAAACTCCAATTGACATGTGTAGAAAATTACCTTTTTCCCCTTTCCCTTTTTAATTAATAAATTTTTCATTAGCATATGTAGCAAAACAATTATTTCCCCTTTTTCCCCTTTTTAAATTTTATCCCCAAAAGATTTTTATAAATTAATTGGACTGGTTACCCTCTTCTTGTCACACGATTAACGATGGTTATTATTATTATTTATTTATTTTTATTTTTATTTTATATATTTATATATTTTTTATCACAAGTATCACTTAGACCTAGATTTTATTTTCCTAGGCTGGGCAACATTTTATTAGGGAAATTGTTCTTAAATCTTTCTTATCGTGTTATTCATTCTAAGGCCCTCTAGGTTTATTCATTTATTAATTAACAATGCGACGTGCTCTTCAGGACACACTAGGTGCTCCAAGGGTGCCACTCGCCTCATTTTGTTTCCCTTGCATGACATGCCCTTCAGGATGCACTACGTGCTCCAAGGGTGCCACTCGAATCTTTTCGTTTTTCTTACGTGACGTGCCCTTCATGATGCACTATGTGCACCAAGGGTGCCACTTGCCTCTTGAATGACTTGGTAGACATAAAAAACCCCTGGAGTCAATACTCCACCAGGTGATCTTATGGGAGACTAAGGGCCTCTAAGGAATAAGGCCCCTACCTTATTGTGCGCCCCTTAGAATCATCGTGAGCAACTGTCACAGTTTTCCCTCATGACATCGTAGGTCTTCTCGAACTAGGTAGTCGTTAAACTACAGTTCGAGCCACAACAAGAATGCTAGTAGGATGTGGTAGAGTTGTTGTCCACACCTCTCCCTCAACATCTCTGGTAGTCATGCGTGACCCCTCTACTTGACATGTGAGTCTGGTCAACAAGTTATCGCCAGCTTGCATCATCAACGAATCATGTCAGAAATAATATCCATAATCATATCATCTAATCAGATGCACAAATGTCATATATACTACAATCAAACCCCAATTGTCCACTCCCTAACTTGATCTAGAGTCCAAGGGGTTTTGGTGCAGACCCCCGACCCTCGGGCTAGAGTCCACTTCAGGATCGTTCTGAATTCCTCCAATGAGCCGAAATAGCTCTTTGGGCTCTTACTCAGAAACCATTAACAAATTCGATCCACAGGTCCTTTCTTGAAAACCCCACCTGCACAAACATGCATTGGGTGTGAGATTTCACCTCCATGTGGCCACCAACAATGACCTTCCACACGGCCTCCCAAATATGACCGCGATACTTTGCCGAAAAGGATTTTCGGGTTTCACGATTTCGCGAACCCAGATGTCGAGAGTTCTATCTCTTTGATCTCCTAAATACCGAAATGCCGAAATACCGAAATCTCGGTCTTTTTAACTGTGTCCTCCGTGATTAAAGTCCTTCTTTCGGAACTTTGGGGTTTACAATGTCAAAATGCTCCGATACCTTGTCTTCAAGATTCCCGAAATGTCGAACCCCAGTATGTCGAAATATGAAATCTTGAGATCACAACCCCACTCAATAATACGTCATGTTTTGCGAATTCGGGAGTTTCACCGTCAAGTTGCCCAACTCTTTCTCCTCGGGACTTCCAAAATCCCGAACCCCGGTATGCTAAAATATGATACTGTCTCATGACCTGACAATACTCCTCCTGTGCTTTTAGGAATTCACATTTCGGAAGTTTACGAATCCCGACGCAACAATTCATTGTCCTCTCATACTTTCGGTATCCGAAATACCGAAGTACCAAAATCTTGAAACTCCAATCCTCCTTCTCCTGAGCAAGATCAATGACTTAAAGCCTCCCTTGATCCAATGGCTCAGATCCTTTCAGTATTCTATGGGTCAAGAGTTCTGAATTCTTACCCCTGCATCTTCCGGTAGCTGAAATACCGAAATGCCCTTTCAGGTATTTTCTCAAAACCTTGTCCGTGTGCACTTTTCGAGACTTCAAGATTCATGATTTTGCGAATCCTCTGTGACAAATATTTGCTCCTTTGACCTCCCGGTATCTGAAACCTCGATATGTCAAAATGTCGAAGTTTCTGCTCCAAAAGCAAGTCGCATTTCATAACTTCCAGGTTTTCAATGTGAAGTGCCCCGGTCTCTTGTCATCGAGATTCCCGAAATGGCGAACCCCGAAATGCTGAAATGATCTAGCGAATCCTCTTCCTTGAGTGTGCAAGGGTTAAAAATTGTGCATCTTCCCCTAGATTCGATGGTTATTGGTCCATGTGCCCAGATCTGACGACAGTTGTAGCTCCTTCCTAAGCTTACGCCTACTTCATTTTCCTTGGAAGATTTTCCAAGTTCCAAAGGCCTCGGCCTTTGTTTTCTCTACAAAATCTATATCTTTTGATCACATCTGCGCTCTTAAAGACGCTGTCCCTCCTGAGATTTCAGAACTTGTGAAACCTTGAAAGGTTTCCCTGACTTCCTACACTCCTTGTAGTTGTTTCTTTGTGCGCAAAGGCACTCCTCTTCCTAAGCTTTATCCTTCTCTGAAACCTTGAAAGATTTCTCGACTTCTACACTCCTTGCAGAGTCTCTGCACATAAAAAAGTGATATTTGTCCTGAGCTTGGGAACTTGAAACAAGTTCTTCCTACGCACACTCCTTGTGCTTGATGAGCCTTCAGACGACTGTCTGTCTGTCAACACTTTAGTCAGGTGTTGGCTTGGTGCATTCCTTGCACAGGTCTTTATCCTTTCCCTCTATGCACTCTTACACTTGCTCAATTCCCTCCTGGAAGATATTCTACAAAATCCTCAATGACTCTGTCTGCTCAATGAACTCGAAACAAAGTTCTCTCTCTAATGCATCCAGTGCATTCACTCGATGCCCACCTGGTAGAGATTTCACAGAATTCTCAGAAATTTTGTCTTTCCTATGCCCTCCTCTGCATAGTCTCACCTCCAAGGTATTCAACAACCTTGAGGTTTCTCCCTGAGTCAGTGACTTCCTCTGGTGAGCCTTCCTGGCATGTCCTTGCCTGAATCTGCAGAATTTAGAAGTGCACTCATTTCACTGGCTTGTAGAACCCGTAGTGTTCTATCATGCACCCCTTGCATGAAGCCAGAAAGAACCCAAACCTGGAATCAAAGAACTCCAAACAGATAGGGAAATCTATCTATCTCCTGTAGATGGAACTTAACATACATCTACAACATATATGAGTACACACACATAATATTCATGAAATGCATAAACACACAAAGACTCAAATGCAGGAAAAACTGCTCTTTGTGTTAATATGAATGCATGTTTACAATGTGAGCTCAGACTACAATAGAGTCTCGGCTCCCCTCTTCTCTCTATTCAACTACTAACATAAGATCCAAGATCTTTTACATGAGGGGGCTCTTTGAGGTCTTCCCTCCAAGCTACCCACCATATTCAATTACATTGAATTTACAATGAATGGTTGTCTAGTCTGGATCAGATCTAGATCCCAACCTTACAACCTATTTAAGGCAACCTACATCTAAAGTCTGCGCATATGCATGGATTTTTGGATTTTCCAACCTTACAACATTTAATACAAATTCAAATTTCAAAATCGAGAGGGTTGCGCCTCTCCCATTCCATTGAATGCACGCTTGATGAGATGGTTGGCTGGCGTGTTGCTGGCTTGGAGTGACGCTCTTGCATCATACTCCTCTACTGTGAAAAATTTATGAGCTCTTGCTCATGAGCTTCCCAACATGGTTGTCGAAATCCTCGTGGATCCAAAACAGTTCTTTGGAGCTGTCCATCTGCTCCACTGCTCTGTTGCTGCTGCTTCTTCCACTTCTTTGTTATTGTTGTTGTCTCCCTTCTGATCAACTTCCCTTCGTTGGAAGCTTCTGCTGATTTGACCATCAGTTTTCAGATCTTCTCAATCTCCTCACCCAGCTGCTCTAGTGGTTGGCTCTGTTCAGGAAGTCTCCTCTGCTATAATTCTTCCTCAACGGTGGGTAGATCTACCAGATCTCCCATTCCATCTTCTTCATACTCTGTGGCACTAAGTGTCCATTCTGATGCAAAGTTTAGCTTCACAGATATATCACTGAGCTTCTTCTCAGCTTTTCCCTGTGACAACTCTATTTTTTCCATATCTCCTTGTGTTGGCTAAAGTCTAGCCTCTCCCAGTTGTGCCTTGGGATGGTATTCTCCTCCCGCATCTTCTTCCAACTTCATCTGTTGGATGTGCATTCTCTGCACTATCACCCTTCTCTTTAGGGCTTCAATCTACTCACACATATCAACAAGGCTCATGTTGTTCGCCTCTTCTTCTTTTTCTGCTGCAAGCTCTAATGCTGCAGTCTTCTCAGCTTCCTGGCTGAAAATGTTGAGCCATTCCTCAGAATGCTCATCTTCCTCCGCTTGGGTAGCCTCTGATGTCTTCTCCATTTCTTCGACAGTCACAACTGGTTGTCTTTCCCCTGTTGTTGCATCTGCAACACAGACTCTTGCCTCGACTGGGCTCAGTGGTAGGAATATATGAATTCCCACAATGATCACAATGTCTTTCTGATATTTTTCCTTTGTTAGCTTTCCTTGCTGATCTGAAATCACCTCCTAGTTCATGAGAATTTTACATAGCCTCACCTCTGTTCCCCTACCCACTTGACAATCTGGAAACTTTCTGTTGCCCTCTTGGAAATCTATGAGATCCTTGGATCCCATCTCATTTCCCTCCTGGCAACATGAAATTTCCCTACTGTCCTCCTGACAGTCTATGAGATCCTGCAGTGATCTCATCTCATTGCCCACCTTGCAATTGGAAATTTATGTTCTTCCATCTTGGCAGTCTCTGAGATCTTCTAGTGATCTCAGTTCATCCTCATCACTGAGATTTCTCCTAGACTCTAGTTCACATACCTGAACCATCTCCTTCCGTTCATCCCTGAGGCTTTCAACATGCCTCAACCATCTCTTTAAAAACCTTTGTTTTCTTTTGGCCACCAGTACCTTGACTGGCCATTTTATGTCTTCATGGGCAATTCATACACCCAATGTGGTCTTTCATCTTGTTACATCTGCAGTGCAAGTTCCTCCATTCTCTCTCTAATATTGGCGAGCTCTTTATCCATCTCAACTTTGCTTGACTGCTGATGGCTATTCTTTCCATCACGTCTATGGCCTTCAGTAGCCATTTCCCTGCCTTCAATTTTTCCTCCTGGAAAATTTGCTGCTGTCACTCTGCAACCCTAAGTGCTTCCAGCATCCCCTATAGTCCTCCCAATTGTCTTCTTGATTGTTATGTACCTACAATAAATCACCACAGAGTCTCAATACTCTTCCTTCCTTTGATACCAAACTGATGTGTATCAGAGTACTCTTTCTCCTCTCATTTCCTCTACCAACAATATACAAACATAGTCAAGCTCTGATACCACTTGTGTGTATCAGAGTGTTTTTCTTCTCCTTCTCTACCTCCTTCTGCCTGCAGTATACAGACATAAAGTAGCTTTGATACCACTTGTGGTGCATACCCCCGACCCTCGAGCCAGAGTCCGCTTCAAGATCATTCTGAATTCCTCCAATTAGCCGAAATAGCTCTTCAGGTTCTTACTCAGAAATCCTTAACAAATTCGATCCATAGGTCCTTTCTTGAAAACCCCACCTGCAGAAACATGCATCGGGCATGAGCTTTCACCTCCACATGGACACCAACAATGACCTTCCACACGGCCTCCCAGATATGACCGTGACCCTTTTCCGAAAAGGATTTTCGGGTTTCACGATTTCGCGAACCCAGATGTCGAGAGTTCTAGCTCTTTGATCTTCCAAATACCAAAATGCCAAAATACCGAAATCCTGATCTTTCTAACTATGTCCTCCATGATCATAGTCCTTCTTTCAAAACTTCAAGGTTCCAATGCCGAAATGCTCCAATACCTTTTCCTCAAGATTCCCAAAATGATGAACCCCCGTATGTCGAAATATGAAATCTTGAGACTGCATCTCCACTCAACAATACGTCGTGTTTTATGACTTCGGGAGTTTCACCGTCAAGTTGCCCGATTCTTTGTCCTCGGGACTTTCAAAATTCCAAACCCTGGTATGCCGAAATCTGATCTTGTCTCGTGACCCGACAATACTCCTTTTGCACTTTTGGGAATTCACGTTTCAAAACTTTGTGAATCTTGGTGCAACAATTCGTTGTCCTCTTGTACTTTTGGTATCCAAAATACTAAAGTATTGAAATCCCAAAAATCTGATCCTCTTTCTCCCAAGAAAGATCAATGGCTCAAAGCCTCCCTTGATCCAATGGCTCGGATCCTTTCTAGATTCTATGTGTCAAGAGTTCCAAACTGTTACCCCTGCATCTTTCGGTAGACGAAATACCGAAATGCCCTTTCAGGTATTTTCCTGAAACCTTATCCGTGTGCACTTTTTGGGACTTCAGAATTCGCGATTTCATGAATCCTCCACGAAAAATGTTTGCTCCTTCGAACTCCTGGTATCCAAAACCTTGATATGTCAAAATTCCAAAGTTTCTTCTCCAAAAGCAAGTCGCATTTCATGACTTCGGGGTTTTCACTGTGAAGTGCCCCAGTCTCTTGTCATCGGGATTCCCGAAATGCCAAACCCCAAAATGCCAAAATGATCTAGCAACTCCTCTTCCTTGAGTGTGTGAGGGTTAAAACTCATGCAACTTCCCCTGGATATGGTGGCTATCATTCCATGCGCCCATATATGATGGAAACTGTAGCTCCTTCTCAATCTTATGCCTTCTTCATTTTCCTTGGAAGATTTTCCAAGTTCCAAAGGTCTCGACCTTTATTTCCTCTATGAAATCTTTATCTTTGGCTCCCATCCGTGTTCTTAAATATGTTGTCTCTCTTGATCTTTCAAAACTTATGAAACCTTGAAAGGTTTCCCCGACTTCCTGCCCTCCTTGTAGCTGTTGCTCTGTGCACAAAGGTACTCTTTCTCCTGAGATTTATCCTTCTCTAAAACCTTGAAATATTTTTCGATTTCTACACTCCTTGCAGAGTCTCTGCACATACAAAGGTGCTATCTATCCTAATATTGGGAACTTGAAACAAGTTCTTCTTGCGCACACTCCTTGTGCTTGATGAGCCTTCAGACGACTGTCTATCTGTCAACACTTTACTTAGGTGATGGCCTGGTGCATTCCTTGCATAGGTCTTTAGTCTTTCCCTCTGTGCATTCTTACACTTTCTCAATACCCTCCTAGTAGAGCTTCTGCAAAATCCTCAGTGACTCTGTCTGCTCAATGAACTCAAAACATAGTTCTCTCCCTAATGCATCTAGTGCATTCGCTCAATGCCCACCTGGCAGAGCTTTCACAGAATTCTCAGAAATTTTGTTTGTACTGTGCGCTCCTCTGCATAGTCCAAGGCATTCAAAAACCTTGAGGTTTCTCCCTAAGTCAGTGACTTCCTCTGGTGTGCCTTCCTGGCACATCGTTGCCTGAATCCGCAGAATTCAGAAGTGCACTCATTGCACTGGCTTGCAGAACCTACAGTGTTCTGTCATGCACTCCTTGAATGAAGCCACAAAGAACCCAGACCTGGAATCAAAGAACTCTGAACAGATAGGGAAATCTATCTATCTCCTACAGATAGAACTTAACATACATATACAACCTATATGAGTACACACACATAATATTCATGAAATGCATAAACACACAAAGACTCAAATGCAGGAAAAAATGCTCTTTGTATTAATATGAATGTCTATTTACAATGTGAGCTCGGACTGCAATAGAGTCTTGGCTCCCCTCTTCTTTCTACTCAACCACTAACATAAGATCCAAGATCTTTTACATGAGGGGGTTTTTTGAGCTCTTCCCTCCAAGCTACCTACCCTATTCAATTACATTGAATTTACAATGAATGGTTGTCTAGTCTGGATTGAATCTAGATCCTTTCCTTACAACCTATTTAAGGAAAACTACATCTAAAGCCTGCGCATATGCATGGATTTATGGATTTTCCAACCTTACAACATTTAATACAAATTCAAAATTCAAAATTGAGAGGGATGCACCTCTCCCCTTCCATTGAATGCACGCTTGATGAGCTGGCTGGTTGGCGCGATGCTAGCTTGGAGTGATTCTCCTGCATCAGGTTTCATCAATGCCTCTGCATCCTTGAGGTCCACAATCCTACACACTTAGGAAAATCGAGTCAATAGCACCTGTCTATGTCAATACAAAAAAAGAACATGTCATCAATCCATACCACCTCATAATCATAATCAAATGCCCAATAGTATAATAATCCGGATCACTTGCAAGCAAGTGTCCTCAAAGAATAAGTTTTCTCAATGTGCGCAAGAGTGAGATGTTACATTTCGGGATCCTTCCATTAACTTCTCTTCATGCCTGAATCCAAAGTCCTTCCAACACTTCCTTCTTGAAGGCTTGTCAGGAAAGACCTTCTCGGACCTCTAAGATTGAATCTTGTCCGTTGATTTCCTCCAACTTCCCAAATGACCAAAAATGAACCGGGACTGTCGATTTACCTCATTTCTCAAACCCCAAAATGAATCTTGTCCTTCGATCTAGTAACCTTGTCAAACTTTGAAAAAATTAAGATTTTATATTTTTTAAAGAACGTATCTGTGTTGTTAATTGCAAGATCAAACACAATCTCGGTTGTTGTTTCTCTGAAAAATTCCTCGTACTACCGTGACCATTGAAATTATGAATTTTTCAATATTCCAAGTTAAATTTGTCTCTACAAATCCACATATCGAATCCAGTAAACCTGTCATATAATCTGAATCATTTACACATAGATTTGCTCACAAATTTGGGGATTTCACTCTAATTTTTCCACTATTTTACCCAAAATTTGTACCAGTTGAATATGTACAGTGAATCTTCCCAATTTGCACCCATTCTGACCCATAAATGTTTGGTGTTTCAACCATAAGTTTTGATACCAATATGTAACATACCCAACCACCCACAGGCTAGCCACTCTATTTCAAAACTTGCTTTTGAACCAATTTTGAATTCTGATAAATTTTTAATTAATAAATAGGCATGAAATATTCACATGCAGAGATCAATATTCATGCTACAACAAAAAATAAATGAATATAATTCCATACATGGAAATAACCAACAACCAGGCACATTATAAACATGAATCTCACAGATAATAATTAATACACAGTGAAATAAATATGCAGGTAAATGAAACCATGACAAGAGAACTTTTCTTTAATGAAATGAATCACCAATTGGATGCATACCTAGGACGTTCCACCCAACCATAGACACTATTGTTTCAAGTCTCCACAAAAATGTCACCCCCGAGCCATGGCTATGAATCCACAAGGATGGTTCCAGGGTGTCACTCAGCTTCCCAACCCATTCAACACTCAAGCTCTCACATGATTCTCAACACACACACAAAAATCCAAAGAATATCATCTCTCTTCTATCCAACCTGCACAACCCAAGAGAATGGATCCCATTCTCTGTCACGTAGTCCCTTAGTCTATCCACCTCCTTCCAGGGCTCCAATGCATCTGGTGAAGAATCTCCATGATAGGACTCTCAATATCGCAGCGGTTATAAAATCTTAACATATGCCAAAGCATCTTAGACATGTAGGCATTAATTCATGGATGGAATACACCAACATCATTACATCTAGCGAAACCATGGCTCCTCTCCAACAATTAGTTTTTCTTTCCCAAGACAAGATCAAAATGAATGAGGAATGAAGAGTGGGTGAAAGAATGAATGGAGAGAGAAAAAAATGGAAGGTGTGAACAATGAACAATGAACAATGAGTGAGTGTATGAGTGAACCCCCAAATAGACCAAATATGGGTTTATGTATTCCTTGGAATTAAAGAACCACATGGCCTTCCCCGAAGAAGCTCATGTAACTGATATTCTCCATTAAAACAAAAATGGGTAAATAAAATATAAAATAAATACCTAGCCCCTCATTCCCCCTCTCTTCTGGAATCATAGTCCCCTATAACTACTGTCTTTGTTTGTCTAGCATCCAATGATGTATTTATTATTAATAATGATCAAAACATTACATTTCCTAGGCACACTGGCCGCTTTTAATTGTTTGGGCACTATGGCCTTTCGTAAATTAACAAAATAAATTATTTAATATGGGGCTCCAAACCAGGGTATTACATTCCCCTCCCCCTTATTTTTGAATTCTTTTCATATATGTCATGGATTTACATGAGGAAGCAATATGAAGAGAAAAAAGGTAGCAAAATTATTCTAAGCTTGTAGACAGGGGAAACAACCCCAAAGGGAAGTTACCCTTTTCCATTGATTTCAAAGTGGGGGGGGGGAGAGAGATTAATCAAAGGTATGGAAATGGAAATCTGAGGCAATGAAGGAGTAGTGACGATTTTTTTTTGTGTTTTCAGAGGAGAGCGAGGGTTTTGTGTAAAAATCCAATTTAGTTTATCCCTGCGGTTCAGTCTATCAGTGTCCCACGAGGCACTCCCATGGGTTGCATAGGGCTTGTCACGTGAGGCCCCACTAGATAATTGACTTCATCCTGCGACGAAAAAATATATCTAGAGGATGAGGGTTGTATCAAGATGAAGAAGTTGAGGAGAGTATAAAATCATGCATGACATCATTCAGGTACAACAAAATCATCTACATAAGTAAAAGGTATGCTTATATGGTTATTTGAAGTTGTATCTTGGTGATTTCTTGAGGTATGGTCATGTGAGGTTGAGTATATTCCCTTAAGCTACTATTGGTTTTACGGTACATGTTGTATGAGGCAGATCTACAGAGGCACACTGTTGGTGCCCTTGTTGTTTGCACTTGGAACACATTCTTGGGTATTTTGTTGAGGCATATCTTGTGTCATATGATACATGTTTGAGGCAGTTTGGTTGAGATGTATTGTTGAATATATTGGTATAAGATGAGGCTGCATAACAGTGAGGGTTTGATACATGATTGATGTTATAGCTCATTATACTTGGTTTATGGATGTTAGTACATGTATGGAATATGATTAGAGATATATATTTGTGATGATATGTATATGATTTTAGCTATACACTTGTGATAATGGGTATGAGATATGTGCAATTAGATCTGATTGGTTGATGAGATTGATGTGATAGCTTTTGCAACAACAGGTTTTATAGTGAAAATTTTTATAGTGACAAGTTTTAGAGTGACACGATTTATAGTGACAAGATTGATAGTGGTAGTGGCAGTTGGTCTCCATTTATATTTTAGGGTGGTAGGACAGGGCAAGTAAAGGGATTTGTATCCTCCTTCTGGTTGGTGCCAAAAAACTAGGGGAGTTGTAGCTTTCTTCAGGTTGGATCCTGAGAAACTAGTGGGTTGGATCCTCCTTCCAGTTGTAGCTGGAAAAACGAATTTGTTGTTTCCTATGAATGTATTTCTTCTAACATATAAGAAAATCATTTCATGGTTTTCTCTGGCATTGGGTTTCCACGTAAAATTCTGGTGTATTTTGTACTTGTGTGGTTGCTTATTGTTCATTGTTTATTTATACTTTTCATGATTTTTTAAATTCTATTTATGAAATTCTCATAAAGTTAAACAATATATATTGTGGTTAAAAGTAATAAAAGTGATTATACTGATTCATTCCCCCCCCCGAGTATTCCAACACAAATGTATTCAATGTTGAATGTTGAGAATGTGAAGCTTTATGAGCCTCCTATGATTATGGATAAACATGAAGGTGTTTAGATTCCAAAATTTGATGATTTTTCTCCTAAGTACTTAGACAAGATAGATGAAGATGTTATCCTTGAAAAAAGGATCAGAACTTCACAATGGGGTGATGTGGAATATCTTCGAGTTGTTCTTAAAGGGGTAAAATGAAACAAATCAGGATGGATCAAGATCAGGAAAGTGAGGGAGCTTAATCCTCACTTATTTTTTGAGTAATCAAGGATTTTGATGATCCAAAGGATTCCAATGGGGAGGAAAGATCTAGGTGGATCTATGAATGCTCAAAATTTGATCATCTCAAATTCTCTTTAAAATGACTTCATTATGTAGAGATCAGTGAGATATTTACAACGATGCACGAATTGCCTCAAAAAAACATCATATGATAAAGTTATGGATCTTCAAATTTTTGGAAAAGCAAGGTCAAAAGGTCAAAAGGGGGTGCCATATGGCACCACTGGAAGGGTGACATGTGTCACATCCATACATATTGTATGATGCTAACATGGCAACCTCACGATGAGACACATTGCAGGTAGAAGACTAAGTGAACATGGTCATCTGAGTGATTGAGTAGTGACATGGACTAATCATGTGATGACACGTGGTATGATCATACGAGTGGCGCATAGATGGACCAATGAGGGACCACCATGTGGCAATATTCCATTGGCCAGTTATCTTTAAGGTGAAATAAAATATGGTTGAGATCCCGGAGGATCAAACCTGAGTCTCTTGCATAACAATCCAAAAACTTACCAATACACCAAGAGATGTAAATTATATTTAAGTTGTAAAATATGTATGTTTGACAGTAAAAGGGTTAAGAGATAAGCCCCCGACCCATGGTCTATGTAGTATCCAATGTAACCGAGTACCAATATTCATGGGGTCATTTATGCCTAAGTATTATATGCCATCACATATATTCACATGAGATTGTTAAAATTTGGTTAATGCCACATATTATATTTAATATATAGTTCTAACAAAATTCCTAAGGGGGAGAGATCTGTGTGTCCAAACCCACGACCTCCTCCCACCTATGCTAGTGCCTCCACTGTTATGCCTAAGGTGCCTCTTGCTATGGAGGGCCAATAAAAATGTATTAATGTTTTCCAAAGATTCTGGATGGTGGTTAGGGCCCGTGCCCTATTTAAGCTGGAGCTCGGACTGCGGTAAAGGATAGAGTACGAAACATGGATATGCATTTAGAAATAAGCATGTTTTTACTCGAAGTTTGTGCCATAGGGCATCTAGAATTTGAGTTTGCATTGTAATGTATTCCATAGAGTTCCTTGAGGAAAGTATAGAGTGTTTATACTCATTTTTCTTAGAATTTCGAGAGGAATTCAATGGTGCAATATGTTTCCAAGTTTTACGATAGATAAAAATATCATTGTAAGAACACAATCATATGAGCATTAATAAAGCGGTCTCAATTGGAACTGACCCAGAGACTAGCCCAAAAAGGGTGAAATTTGTTAACAAACTTGTGTTATGTGTTTTATTATTGTTGTTTCTATTTCACTGATTTATCTTGCAAGTTATTTATCATTTAAGTGATTTTGGATAAGTAAGTGAATTCATATTATTTGGAATCAGTCAAAGCGATCATTTATATTTCAAATCAAGTTGGATGTTTATGTGTGTTTGAGAAACAATTTAACATCTAAGGATTTTCATATCAATAAGGATGTAATCAACCCTAATATAGAAGATCAAAATTATCTTTGTGTTTTGACAAGTGTAAAGAAAAAAATAAGCCTTGCTAAGATAAGAACAAATTCTCACGAGCTCCATAGTGGAAGTAGGAATTGGTCAGTTCCTAAAATGCCATGGGATGAAAGAGTGTGTCACCTTTGAAACACTAATAAGGTTGAAGATGAAAAACACTTTCTCTTAGATTGTCCATCCTATACCCATATTATATCTCAATTTCAAAATATTTGTCACACTACCAACCTTCCTAACCTTTTAACTCAACAAAATTATGGTGATCTTAGAAATATTCTCTTAATGATTTTCGAGCATAGAAACAAAATTCTAAATAATTGCAAGTAATCCCTTACCCTCTTAAAGTCCAATACACTAATTAGGTATCAGTAAATGTTAATCATCATCATCACCATCATATTTGAAACACATACCTAGACTCATATTTAATGTTAATTAATAGAACATATTTTTCACAATACATATTTTATGTTAATTTTTTTTTGTAAGTTGAGTGGCCAATCTATTAAAATACAGTAAAATACAATAAAAAAATATAGAGATTGTCCCTAAGAGTGGAAAAAAATGGGCCTGCCCTTAGTGGGAAACCATGCTAGAATTCTTCTTACCCTTAATGAGAAACTAGACATACCTGGAAAAAAAAAAATTAGTTGTCTGTGTGTCTTTTGTCAGAAACCAGTAAATCTTACAAAAAGCTAAAAACAAAACCTGAAAAGTGGTGTAGAGGTCTAAACATCAAGAAAAAGGGCCATCCATAGGAGTTTCTTCAATGACTGGACAACCACCAAATTCACTGTCATTGTTGTTGGATGAGTTGGAGTTTTCCAAGGATGGGTGCTTGACTGATAGGCCTGGCGTTTTGATATCAGGAATCTTCAACGAGCTATGCATGCTTGGGGAAGTCAACGTTCTTTTCATTCCTGTAAATGTCGCTTTCATCAAGTTGTGCATGCTTGTAGCAGTCAACATTCCACTCATTTTTGGAGGAGTCTCCTTAGCATTGAAGTTGGGAGTCTCTAGAGGTGTTGAGGAGGTGGGATGGGCCACAGAGGAAGGAGGAAAAGTGATGGGGGAGGTCGGATCAGAGGGAGAAGGGAGAGTTGTAGGGGAGTGGGGTGAGTGAGGTGAGGTAGAGGGGATAGGAATAAAGACACCACAGAGGCTGAGGATGTTGCGGGTGAGGATATTTTTGACGACCTAGTAGCTTCGTTGATGTCTGTAGGTGCGATGGGATGCCGAGAGGGAGCTAGAGATATTGTCTTCCCATTAGTCAAGAAATTTCCGTAGGGATCCCGAAACTAAGGGATCAAATCCATCCTAGTTGTCCAGGAAGGGTAGGTGAGGATTTGTTGAGGTTCTCCTGCCATGACCACTTTGCCTCAAGGTGGGGGTGGCATGTCAGCGAGGAGGCATGAGTGAGAAATTGGGAAAACTAGCCATAGAGGAAGGCCACCACCTTGCACTGAGAGCAAAGGAACATCATCTGTGGAGCGCTGAGAGCCCGTTCGCAAGGGAGGTAGGGTGAGAATGAGAGGAGTGATCATAGGTGGCCGAGAGAAGAGCGCGAGGATGGAGGGGGTTCACGTATGACACCATTAATATCATCATACTATTAGAGCAAGTGAGATGCAGGTGAGTACAAGTATTGCATGGGTGAGGGGCAGGGCCCATGAGTGGAGTGAAGGAGCTTCGTATCGAGGGGGGAGGGTAGTTAAGGAGCATGAGGGGGGGATAAAGTGGCATGCATCTAGTCATCACAACGCATGCCAAGGGAGGAGGTGGAGGCCACCTTGTAGTCACCTACATCCGGAATAGAGGAGTCCTTGAGTGCCATGTCAATATTGACCTGCCTGAAGGAGTGACTAGAGAGATCCTCTATGGTAAGTTCATGGAAGTCATCATTTTACTTGAATATTTCACTGGATAGTCTTCCTTCCAGGGAGTTCACCTTGCATCAAACATGGAGGAAGGATATGGAGTCCTCAAGATCTAGGAGTTGAGAAGGATGATGAAGGTCCTAGTCCAAGTACCAACTCGAAGAGAATTTTGATCTTTGAGAGCCATTTTCATACGTATATCCAGAGAAATAATTAGTTGAAAGTCACCTTCAATTAAAAGAGGGAGAAGAGCTCGTTTCCTAGCAATTTTGAGACCATGGATGAGACCCAAAATTTATGTTGCATTGTTACTATCATGCCCAATGTTTCCATAATAAAGATGAACAATTTACCCTGTGTTGTTTCTGAAAACAGCCCCAAATCCCACGGGTCCAGGATTACCTTTTGAGGAACCACCAAAGTTGATTTTGAGGAAACCAATAAGAGGGGGTCACCAATGATCTGGACTGAGAGGGGCCCTCGTGTGGGGGTCTACAGAAGAGGGGGGGTCCCATGGATGTCTAGGTGGATGTCCCATCACTGAAGGAGTAATGCTTCATTTGTCTGTGCCTTGAAGTCAAGGTTATACCAACAGTGAAGAAAGACTATCTCTAACAACTATTTTTTGTAGATGGTCTAGAGGGAGTCTTTAGAAGAATATTTGTCTTTGAAAATGTTTCGATTAAACTCTTTCCATATGTTTCAAACCTGGAAGACTGGGAGAAACTTCTAGAGGTGGTTGAGAATTGGGTTTTGATAGGGACTATCAACTCAATTTTTGAGAGTGTGAGTGATGTTTCCATGGATTTGATCAGAAATTCTACAGAGTATCGCTTCCTTATCCCATAAATTGTTGGAGAAAGTACAATTGTCAAGTAGATAATCTATGGATTGTTCTTTGTTGTTGTAAAGAACACATCTTGAGGGACCAGAGAATCCTCTTTTGAGGATGTTGTCCCAGGTGAGGATGCACCTGTGAAGAACCTACCAAAAAAAGATTGATATCTTTTGCCAAGTCCTTAGAGTCCAAAGCTTGGCCCAGCCTAGGTCTAGAGGATCAGGCATGGGAGGAATGAGAAGTTGGTAGGATTATTTGATGGTGAAGGTGCCTTTTGGCATATACCTCCATATGAGCTTGTCATTGTCCTAATTGATTCTGATTTTTTGATTAATAACATCTTGCATGATTTGTGTTCTAGTTTCTGGATGCAGATGAAGAAGAGAGGTATAGAGCGATAAGTAGTGCTTGAAGTGATGCTTATATGTGGTGTGCCATTAGTCCTTTACCTTATCATTTCCTTGAGGTGGAAGGTTATGTTGTCTTTCCAAGCTTGGAAGTTTCTACCAAGAGTCTGACCAATATTTTTCTAGGGCCCCATTTCTGATTTCCTAAAAGTTGTGTTGTTGGATGAGGTGACATTATTGTTTTGTCAAGTTCCAAATGAGAGAGCCTTGAGTGGTAGGAGTGAAGCGAATCAGGTTGTGAGGGTCCCAGTTTGGGGCATATTTTTTGTGCTAGAGTTTCACCCAAGGAGTGGATGTGCTAGATATCCAATTCCACCAGGTTTTAGCACTGAGAGTTTCATTTCTTTTTGTAGGGTCCCTGAGGCCGAGGCCGTGCATATTCTATGGTAAGCAGATGGTGTCCCATTTGAATAGAGCCCATTTGTGAGTGTTATTGTCCCCACTCAAGAGAAAGGTGCGTTATATTTTCTGAATGGATTTGAGCACCCGTTTGGGGGTAGCAAGAACCAAGAAGAGATACATTGACATTGTCTACAGATTAGATTTTAGGAGAACTAGGCACCCTGCAAGATCGATAGTTCTGAAAGTCTAGGAGGAGATCCGTTGAGTTAATTTGTTGATGTTTTCCTTCCAACTGGATTGCTTGATGATTGAGGCGATTAGCGGAGTGCCTAGGTATTTGAAGGGGAGAGAGGAGGAAGCAAAACCAAGGGTTCGAGAGATGGTTCCTTGAGTGAGGGGGGGTGTGTTGAAGAAGAAGATGAGGGATTTGTCCAAATTGATAGTGGTTCTCGAGGCCTCCGAGAAGGTGTTGAGCAGGAGTTTGAGGGTGCATTATTCTTGGATGGAGAGGTGGTATATTAGAAGGTTGTCATCCACAAATTGTTGATGAGTCAAAGGTTGAATATTGTGGATATTAAATCCTTTAAGAGAGCCATTTGTGGTTAAATGTTTTAACATTCTACTTAAGCCTTTAACCAAGAGGATAAAGAGAAAAGGAGAAAAGAGATCTCTTTGTTGGATCTCATGGGAGGGGAGGAATGTGGGGAGGTTTATCCTTTGAAAAGAACTGAAAAGAAGCTAGAAGAGAGGAGGGAGAGGATCCAACGAACCTAGTCTTGACTGAAGGCAAAGGCCAGGAGGGTCTTCTCAATGTACACCCTGCTGAGGTGGTCAAAGGCTTTAGATAAGTATAATTTGAGTAGCATGATTGATGTCTTGGTGGATTTTAGGGAGAGAATCACCTCATCGGTGAGAATTATTCCATCCAAAATCTGCCTGCCCTCAACATAGCCTATTTTATCAGGAGAGATAAGAAAGGGAAGAAGAGGCTTTAACCTGTTGGCTATGAATTTAGTGATGATTTTATAGATAACATTGCATAGAGCTATGGGTAGATACTTACTTTGAACTACAACAGTTTCCTCTTTGGTGATCAAGGTGAGGAAGGTGGTGTTGAGGGAAGGGAGGACCCATTGACGGTTTCACGATTTCTCCACAATGTCGAGAACATACAACTTACGTATATCCCAACATTGATGGAAGAAGTTGATTGTGAATCCATCTGGTCTAGGGGCTACATCTTCTTTCATTTACATGACAACAGAGTCCACCTATTAAAGAGTGATTGGGCACATTAGGGAAACATTGTGTTGATCAATGACTATACTAGGGATTTGGGAGGTGACCCTTTGAATGGCGTTCCCCCTGGAGAAATTCTCCTCCATGATAAGATCAACATAGTAGGGGACTAGATCTGTCTCAATTTCCTTGTGGTTTTCAAGCCTAGTTCCGTCTTCATTTTTAAGGAAGGAGATTTGGTGGTGCATTCTATGTTGGATGGTGGATTAGTGAAATAAAGAAGGATTGCGTTCGCCCTCTTTCAGCCAGAAGATTCTGGATTTTTGTTTCCAAAGAATTTCTTCTTTCTTACATATTTATTCTATTTGGGACTGAAGCTCTATTTATCTATGTGAGAGAGTGATCGAGTGACCTTCAAGGATGATATGTTGCTGAAGGGACTCCATGTCCTTTTACAGAGTGGTATTGGCCAAGAAGATGTTCCCAAAGTTTGTTTTATTCCACTCTTTTAGATGTTTCTTTGGCCTTTTTAATTTTTGCTAGAATATGTACATTTTTGTGCGGCCAGGGGGGTGGGTGTTTAACCAGCAATGTTGGATCATGGGTTTGAATTTAGGGCTAGATAACCAAAATTTTTCAAATCCGAAGGGGTGATAGCTTTCATTGTATTTTTGGTGCCAGCGAAGGAAAATGGGACAATGGTCGAAGCCTAAGCAAGGGAGGATGGAGGAGGAAAGCTCATCCCTGGTTGTTGCAATGTCTTCAAAGACTAGAAACCTGTCGAGAAGTGAGGCGATATGAGAGATGCCTCCGTGTCGGTTATTCTAGGTGTAGATTATCAGATAGTTGTCTTAGTTTGATGGAAAACTAGTATGGATTTTTGGTTTTCATTGATTTCAACCATTGGAGAGTAATATTTTAGATTGATTCCAACTCTTAGTGATTGATGTCAACCCTTGGGGAAAGTCTAGTAGAAAATTCCGATAGCACAAAGGTTTGGGTAATGGACCCAAGTTTGTTTGATGTATAATGGTATGAGTTTTGATATATTTGTAGATAATACTATTTTGTATGGATAGTACATTTCATGCCATTTCTGGTGGTATGTAGAACGTCACATAACTCCTCACGCTTTGTGAGTTATGGCCTTACGAATTTGGAGAACCCTCATGAGTCATCTTGAAGCCCAAAAAGGTCAAAGTAGTCAAAGTGGTTTAAGAGATTTTTAGAAGGTAAATAATAAAGTGAAGTGATGAGTGTACTATAATTCAAATTGAATACAAAATAAATTATTAAATAATAAAGTTAATGGAGAAATTACTAAGTTTATAAGTG